>WNHD01009100.1:0-13562 GCA_011057455.1 Ganaspis sp. Gsp50
AATATTCCAGTAAGAATTGCCAATTTACCTAATTTTTTAATACGGTTTTTCGTTATAGCTAATTTAAGGGTTGTTTTTGCTCCTAAAAACCGTAAACGAATTGATCTAGCAAAACGGCGAAATAGGGGTATTTTTTTACCTCTAGTTACGGAATTTCGTGGTCTTGCTCTTGTGTGCAACCAAAAGTTGAATTTTGTCGAACGGTGAAATCAGGTTAAATAAAGCGAACCCTGAGTTATTAAGCGAAAGCTTGGACTCAAAAAGTGAAACTATTTAATCACAATTATGTTGCGTTTTAGAACGTAACAATATATATTTTTAATATCTGATGAATATACTTAAAATATAATGTAAAAAGGGAAAGGTATATTTATAAAAATAATAGTTTGAGCAATTTTTAGCACATTGTATTTCATTGTTTTTTGAACCAAAACCTATCATCATGCATGAAACTGTCGAGAACTGCACTTTTGAGAAATATGAGTCGGTATATAAATTCATTAGGAATAAAAATGTTCGAGATCATGGATGTCGGGAAGCTGAAATCTGAAATACTGTCAGGAATTTCTACTATCAATAGAGTGCCCATTTGTAACATTCTTTTAATTGAATTTTCATTTACTTTAACATTGATAGTTTTAGTATATTGGATTTTCAATATAGGTGAATACATTTCAAAGCTTTGTGTTTAACAAGAGATTTGTACGCAGCACAAAGTGATTGATAGATATCAGTTAACAAACAGCTTAAACAGATAACTAAAGGGTCTTGTCCCGTTAAATCCTTCAAAGCATTTGTTCTACAAAAGACAATAAATGTCATTTGCAGGATTTTTTAAATTTTTGAACTAGCAAAATAAAAGTCGTAAAATACTCTTATTAACCTTTTTTTAGAAAACAAAGCTAACTTAAATGCAGTCTACAGTAATTTTTAAAATATTGTCCATACAAAGGAATTTTAAGGGATTATTCTGGTTTAGACACTTAAAAAAAGGACAATTAAATACATTTATTTAGGCTTTTATTTATAGAAATAGTAATAATTTATTAAATAAGTCCAGTAAACATGATCTTAAAAAACACAGAAAAAAAAATTTTCAACTAATATTTAACACTTTATATTTATGAAAATGGCCGCCAATTGTAACGTCTCGCGGAATTGACTTGTCACGGACGTCGTTGATATCTCGATGACGGATCATCTGAAATGAAAAAACCAAAAATATTTAGATTCAGTATAAGTGTAGCTCTCTTGCGAAGCAGAATTATAATTATTTATTAATAATTAACAAAATGGCAAACATGTAAAAAAAACCTGAAAAACGCGTTTTTTTGCGGTTTTCGCGTGCAAACAAATAGTAAAAATTAAAATTTTAATATAATTCTGCTTTGCTAGAGAGCTACACTCATACTGAATCTAAATGTTTTTGGTGTTTTCATTTCAGATGATCCGTCATCGAGATATCAACGCCGCCAGTGACATGTCAATTCTGCGAGACGTTACAATTGGCGGACATTTTCATAAATATAAAAGGTTAAATATTAGTCGAAGAAATTTTTTTTGTATTTTTTAAGATCATATTTACTGGACTTATTTAATAAATTATTACTATTTCTATAAATAAAAGCCTAAATAAATTTATTTAATTGTACTTTTTTTTAAGTGTCTAAACCAGAATGATCCCTTAATCAAATCAGGTCAATCGGCTTGTTGAGGATTTTAATGAATGAGAATTCACTTTTTTTAAATTGTCTATTAGTCCGAATCATCTTTTCATTAATTCTGAATTAAAAAAATTGATCAATTTATAAACATAAAAATCTGCTATAGAAGATCGTTCTTGAAGTATACCTTTGTTTTTTTCTTCTTGACCTTTTCTCTGAGGATATACCATGAAATGAAGGTTGAAAATAATTTGCCCCGAAAGTCATATTCTGGATATTCTGTTCCTACCATGCAAAAATCATCTAGGAAGTCCGAATCTAAGCAAAGCAATTGAAAAGTGTCATGGGAATATCAACTGGGAATAGGTTTAGAATAAAATTTGCATAATTTATTCAAGGCATGAATTTTGCCACATCGACTCCTCTCTTTTGCATTGCAAGTTTCGAGTTTGTTATTACCGGGAGAATAATTTGATATTCTAGAAAATGTAAATTAGAGTATGTAATCTACTAAGCAGAACTTCTAAAAGTTTTGTATATGCATACAGTTTTGAAGAAAAGTAAACGTGAATTTCACAAAGTAAATGTACCAGTGGTCGTCACCTGATGCTTTAGTTGTTGGCAGTATTGAATCTCAATTTATTCTGTATAATTTGTTTCAATAAGAACATTAAGTAATTTAAGTAATTATTTAATTAAATAATTATTTAAAATTGAGATTTTGTATATTAAATTAAAAATATTTACACTTTCTTATACCATTTCCAATGTCGATTTGCTTTGATTACTATGATTATTATTACTTTGATTTTCATGGCTTGCTCCGCTGTTTAACAAACTAAGTCAAATTCCGATTGGTTAACAAATTCTTGTCGAAACAATTGAAACGTTTGAACAGAAATGGGAACTAAACTACATTCTAAATCTTAAAAGGGGTCTTAAAATTACAATGAAATGATTAGTTTTCTAAATTAGAATTCAGAATTAATCTTCAAGATTGATTCAAAAGATGGTGGGTGATCATTATACATCTTTCAGTGTCATCTTTCAAAAAAAAATCATCCAAATGAAATCAAAGAATCCCAAGAATGTGATTTAACAATAGGAAATCCACAATTCTTAAATCCAAAAGATATAGTTTTGTTTTCCATAGGCCATGTATAATATGGGTTTTGGGAAATCCTTCGCAATAAGAGATGCAATAAATAAGGACAAATAGCAAAGCTTTCCAAAATATGAAATGGATAAATATCACGCCAAGTGACTAACAATAAGTCATGTCCTTATTATTAGGCAAGAAGTGCATCAGGAATATGTTTGGCATTGTAAACAATTCAAATTCTTAGGTACGACAAAATAGAAAGTAGAAATAAGTAGATTAATTATTATGATATTCCTCTCAAATAAAATATCTAAAAAAATATTCAAAGTGACCAACTTCAATTTTAAGCTTATGGCGGCAAAATTCAAACTTGGTAGAAAAGGATTTCAGGAACATTTGGTATTTCTCATAAAATTAAGATTAAAAGATGGCAATCTAGGAAACCATAGGAATCTTCAAAGTTTTAAACTTCAAGAATATGCTCCAAGTAAAAGTAAAAAATAATAGAAATTTTCAAATGCGAGGAATCTTCAAGTAAAGGTAGAAAATCATAGAAATCTTCAAAGTCATGGATTTTTCAAGAAAGGGTAGATTCGAACAAGGATACATGGAATAAGGGAGAAAGTGTACAGAATTAATTTGTAAATTCCAAGTTTTCAATATTTGGATCAAGACTTGGAATTTTGTGCAGCAATTGAAATTAATTAACCGGGTGGAAATTTTAAATAATTTAAACTCAGGTTAATAGATAATTAAATTTATGAGTGGAATTTATGTAATAATTAAACAAAATTAAATTTGTGAATTGATAAATTATTAAGAATTTTAAAATGTCATAGTATGTAGGGATTTTTAGAAACACTAATTCAAATTTTATTTCCAGTAGTAAAGGCAAGTATAATTAGGCGTATGTATTTAAGAACATTAAAAACCTCACAGTAGAAGAAGCAAATACAGTCAGACCAACAAAGTAAGAGAGGTTTGAAATAAAGCAGTAGAAAAATCAGTTATAGTCAGACGCTTAATGATTTGGTCTGACTGCACATACTCTTTCTACTGGCTAATTTTAAGACTCTTTTACTATGTTGCGTTGGTCTGACTACATCTGCTTTTCTTCCTCTTAAACCTATCCGATTCTGACTATATGCTTGCTTTTTCTACTACTGTCTTTGATTAATCCTTCTTACAGTATGAAGTAAGCATAAAATATATTATTTTCCAGTGTTTTTATTTCAAATTTCAAATCGAAGATATATTAATATTATAAAAATTATAATTATATTTAATTTATATTATAATTCTTTCCCCACTTTCAAAAATAAGTGTATATGGAATTTTGAATCGATAATTTGTTTTGTTAAAGATGAAAAAATATGCGCATTCTCCAGACAATGAATTGGAGAAACGATGATATAATTAATTGAAACAAAAAGGGTCTCAAGCATTGTGAGTCAAAATAAAATATTTTTTTGACAGATATTTTGTTTATAAATTTTGTTCTTGTAAAAATCATACTGATTCTAAGCAGTTAGTCACAATTCTCTCTTTGTTTTTATTTATATGCGTATTTGTATCTCAAATTTAAAAATATAATTTTAGCAATGTATTATTAGGACTGTTAAAAGTGAAATAAAAGTTTAGGAACACATGTGCATACATGTCACATGTTGGCTCAAAGTTAATGTTTGACAGTACATACACTGAAAACAAAGACTTCGCGGGACAATTGCTCAAGAAACTTTCGACTAGAAAAGCTTTTACTGTTTAGAAAAGCCTTCGTTGTCTGGAAAAGTTTCTAATTAAGCTATACCGATGTCTTATACATTTTATTCCAAGCTTTAATAAAATTGATAAAGTTGTTGCAATTTTTAGGTTCTGTATGAATTTTGGGTACACTAATATATTCATAGATTATACAATATTACGAAATTACAAAGTTTTTAATAATTTTTGCTTTTTCATGGAGGAAGCATTGTTATCGTGAAGATTTTCCATTCATAGATTATACAATATTTCGAAATTACAAAGTGTTTAATAATTTTTGCTCTTTCATGGAGGAAGCATTGTTATCGTGACGATTTTCCATTTTCTGAAAACCGTGTAAATAAACTCATTTTCATCTAAAAAGCAAATACTATAATAACTTTTACGCCAATGTCCAGATATATGCGTGTATATCACGAGAATACTTTCACCGATTTTAATTAAATTTTGTTTTTAATGTTTGTGATGTTTACTTCAAAAGATCTATGGATTAAATAAATAGTTTAATACATCCTGAATAAATTGTTCTTAAATAATTGTGTAAACAAATTATTTATAATTCTGATAAAAACTAGTGGATTATTATTAAATTTGATCCTTAAAGTTTCCTGACATCGTTGTTTAAACATATGACATCAAGTTATAGAAATTATTAATTCAAAATGGCTGATCCAATATGGCGGATGAAAAAGTTGACAACTAAAAATAATTATTATAATAATTAAAATAATATTGAGTTTAAAAATTTGGTCATTATAATTTGTCTTTTATTCAAGTTTCATTTATTTTTTTATTTTATTTATATTTACAATTCACCATATTGCTAAATTACAAAAAAAAATTATTAGAATGATGAAGTTATCACTTGGTGGTAATAGTGTTGATAGTGGAAGTTATAATGATCTGCAATGGCACTTGACTTAGAATAAAAAAAGGTTTTGTGGTATTTATTCGTTGGTACAAAGTAGTCATTAAAATTTAATTAATGAATTCGCTTGGCAATGCAATAAATAAGTTTATGAATTTGAAACAAAAATTAATAAAAATAGTAAGAATGTGTAAATAAAATTATTAAATTAAAAGAAATGAATCAAAAACGGTTTCCAAAGAGTATTTTTCTAAACCATTGAAACACTTTTTTAAAATATTTCCTACCTATAGTATTTACTGAACTTTTTGCTCATGGAGTTTTTTCTGTGAAAATTATATTACCCTATCAATGAAGTCATAAAAATAAATATTTGTTCACAGTTTGGATGTTGTGAATTAAAAATTAATGTTTTGCCCAAAAATATAGGTTTCTTATACCAATTTATGATAATATTAATGATTAATAATTTTTGAGTCAAGAGGTCTTTTTAGTTTCAGTCTCATAAGTGAATTGTGGGTTTTCCTCAAAATTATTAAAAATAGTAACTATTTCGGAATTTTGTTATATCTTTTTCAAGATAAAATAAAAATAGACAAAATTTGCATTTGAAGAAATATAAATAACATTATTATTATTTTATGTTTTTATTACTTATATTTTTTATACATATGATATTTTATATTTTTATTATTATTTATATTTGTAAATAATAAAAATAAAAAAAGTATTGACTACAGAAAATAATTTGATTATCATCACAATGCTTTTCCTAGCGAAATAAATCAAAAAAACAAAAAGAGAATTTGTCAGTTGTTATGAATCTCTATTGAAACAATAAATGAAAAAGCAATTTAAAAACTCAAGGTAATTTGCATAATGGATTGTTTTTTTTATCTCAGAAAGCTCTAAATTATTTGTATTCCTGTCAAAATCTGAACAGGGAATTCATACTTTGTTGTTTTTTCGTTTCTTAATGCTCTCCCTACAGAAGATAAACTTCTTTCGATCTGAGCAGTGGCTCCAAATGCCTAGGGGAAAGTAGTTTGTTTTGTTTAGCAATGGCATAGAATTGGTGTTTCAGATAAAGGATAAGATAAAGAAGACCGAAACAGAAACTATCAAAGAAAGAAAACTTCAAAAAAAGGTCTTAAAATGAATGAATACTGAATACATATAACAAACTCTTGTTTATTTTTTTACAGTTAATTCCATTATTTTACGTATCATATACGTAGTATTTTATATTTGCAAAGAAGTATATCCTAATCATGTTTCTAAACATAATTATGAATTAGAGAATAAATTTTTCGTTTAAATTAATTAATTAATTAATTTATAATTTATATTTTAAAACCTTACAATTTTATCGAATTAAATTACATGTATAATATCAAAGAGAGTTTTTCTTGCATTCAGTCCCAATCCTCCCATTTTGTATTATTCAATTATTCTCGAATTGGATTCCCAATTTTAACTTTAAAAAAACGGATTTAATTTTTAGACAAAAACAGTAGACAATAGAAATTTTTTGTACTTATAAATGATTGATGACGAGAAATTTCAGTTACATTATATACGTGCAGAGAGTGATGAAAGTGGATGATGGAATCAGGAATGAAATGTAGAGAGAGTGAAGCGATGCAGAAAATCTCGAAATACCAACAATTTGTGGATATAATTTTTCGTCCAACGGATTCAAGGGTTTTCCGAAAGTTGACTGATTGCTGCCTAGTTTCCACTCAATTAAATTTCAACAAAGGTTCAATTTATCAAGCAGCTCTTGCTGAACGCAACAAAGCACACAAATCTCAAGTAAAGTCCTTACAATTGATCGGTATGCCAGAGAAGATTGCGAGTTCACGAATGCATCAATAGTCAATACGCATTTTTAAAAAGCGTAAACATAGAAAAAAGGCCTGGGATAAAAAGTGACGTCAATAGTCATGACCGATAAATAAAATTTGTCCGTCGTTTTATATACTTTTAAAATTACACTCAGAAAAATGTTTGTTTAAATTGAACAAAAATATTTGTTTGACCTAACAGAATTGATTTAAACAATTTTTTGTTTGATTTAAATAAATATTTATTTGTTATAAACAAATTGAAAAATTTTGCTTCTTCTATTCGAAGAAATAATTTGTTTGATACAAAGACAGGATTTGTTTAATTTTAACAAAAAGTTTGGTTTCTTGCTTAATTGAGATTAAATTTTATTTAGCCTCGTTTAGTCGTTCAGTTTAAATATTTCGTTATTTTATTGAATCGTTCGATTTATTATGTCAGACACTGTTTGATATGTTATATCGTTAAGAAACTCCGAAAGTTAAAAACTGGCTTTACTACTTCGACAAAATTAATATACACGGAAAAAAATGCTCTGTGATAACTACAGAGAAACTTTGTAGAACGTACAATAAGTGTGGTTTGTGATCTACACAAACCATGGTTTGGGAATAGGCAATGTAATCTCTTTGAGCGAGTTTCCTTGGCATTCTAGATCGCCTTGTAATTAAAACACCATACATTAAAGTTAGGGAATAAGTATCCACACGAGCAAGGAAGTTTCATTATCTAATGTAAACTCCTGTCGAAAAGCGAGATCCTCCCCGTTTTAGCTTGTATTAAATTTCATTTCATCATTGCACGGATGAGAGAACTGCTCTCTTCATCTTGGCACGCTTTCAAATTTCCAAAGTCAAAATCGAGACAGTAAAGAGTGAACAAGTAGATTGGGTGGAGGGAAACGAGAAGACAAAAGAGAAGAATAAAATGTGTGAATCAGAAAGATGGAATTTATTGTTGAACTTTCAGAACAGGTCACTGCTTACCCGATTTCAAGAAATATTCGTCCCCTTAATGCGTCAAAAGTATAAGTACCAAAACTAGTATTTCACCAAGCAGCACTGATAAAAAAGTTCCACAAAGTGTATGCATATTTGAATTATTAATTTTACTTGCATACACTTACGAATATGCTAATTACGAAAGATTAATATGAAATTAAGTCGAACAAATTATTTTGTTCCTTTTTCAGATACACATTATTAGTTTTTAAATTACTTTTTTAAATAATGTGTAAAGTAGATGACTTTACGCATGGTTTTGATCGCGCATGCGTCATATCGAGGATTTACTTACAAGGCGCATTTACTCAAGGCGCATGCGTTCCGACACTAATAAAGTGGCTCCATCTCTCGGAGACATCTTTAATCTAGTTCCAACTTGTACTTGTTTTTCGACAGACTATATCAAATAAGCAGTTTCATGACTATTTCTCTTTCTTATTAAATTTTAGATGATCGTTGAATGCGGTCTTAATTAATGAAGTCATTCTAATCACTTGTATCACAATTATGTTGTGTAACATAATAATAAATAATAATATAATTTTCATGATAAATGTAATTATTTTGTCACAAAATAAAAATATTTACTTGAGTACATCCGAAATAAATTTCAGTCCAATGTAATAAATATGGAACGATATATTCGAAGATTTAAAAGCACAATCCCATTTTTTCTCTTTATTAGAACAATATGTTGAAAATTGAAAAACTCTGTAATGTACGGAAAATAACAAGAAATGGTTTCTTGCATACGACGGAAAGCTATTAAGCGAAATACCCCAAGTTACAAGACTTATAAATTGAACAATAGCTGCTGGAGGATTACATAAAGGCATTGAAGGTGGTAACAAGGAAAGGCACTTAAGGACTTATTTATTCACATGAAAATTAACAAGTTTCAATAAAAAGCGCTTTTCACTTCTTGGTTTAAACGTTCATCGTTTTATTAAAGTTGAAAAATAAACAGTATGCATATGAAATATTCAAAAATGCTAAAATTGAAGAAAAGAGTCTAGAACATGAAATGATTTGATGATCTCTATTATTACCTGTTTGTTATAGATGTAAACAGTCTCTTATAAATATTTATAAAAATTTCATTTTCCAGTTCGGTAGCATTTAAATATTTATAAACAAGAGACTTGATCTGACTCATAGGATTCTACGGTGCTATAAATCGTGGCGTAGCAGGTGTGTCAAACAGCATCGAAAATAAGCGAAAATGAAGAGAACAGACAGAATTATGCGCCAAATATGACATCATTTCGCTGCAGACGTCATTTGTATGAAATTAATTTTCACGATCTAGATAAATATATAAAATAAAATCACAGCATTTGAATGGCACAACAAAAGATATGAAATTTATACGAAAAATAATTTTACATTTTCAACACGAATAAATTAAAATGATACTAAATCATAAATTTTTCACTGTCAGTAATCTGATTTAATAAGATAGACATTTCTCATCAGATAAACTTATTCCCTATCATTTATATAATTTTGTATTCCTTTTAGAATTGTTAATATACAAAATTTTACAGCTAAAATATTTATTAGTTCTTTTATATGTGTTAAATATTTGCTTAGTATTTTTATGTCGAATTCCCGAATTATGTAAAAATTGTTTGACCCTGATAGCTAAAATTTTGTACACAGAAAAAAAATGTATTTGCTTCAAATAACCATTTACTTGTCTATTATTAAATAAATATTTATTTAAACCAAGTAATTATTATTGGGGTTCAGTAAACAATATTTCAGTTTAATAAACAATATTTGAGTTCAATAAACAATATTTGATTCAAATACAGAAATAATTGCTTCAAATACCATTTTTTTAATTCAAATAATAATTACTTGGTTCAAATGAATATTTATTTGATAATAGGCGAGTAAATGGTTATTTGAATCAAGTAAATGCTTCTTTCTGTGATAAAGGATTTTACACATGCAACAAGAGTTCTGAAATTTGGTATACTAGTATACCAAATATATTGGTGTATTCTTACACTCAGATTAAAAAGAATTATATTTCTCTCTCTATGCGCTAATTTTGATCCAGGGAGACTTGATCCGCTTTGTTTATATTCGAATTATTATGATATACTCTAAATAATACAAAAGTACTTGAAAATAATTAATCAGTACATCTACGAAAAAATTTAAAAATAATGTTACACGGATGAAAAAAGTTAGCTATTGCAGAATTCTTAGCTATTTCAGTTAAATGGGTTTGCTATTATATGGATAGCGAATTATTGATAGCTGTAATTGCTAACAATTAGCTGCAACAGCTAAAAATTTTGCTGTATCAGCTAATTATTAGTTACTACAGCTAATAATTAGCTGTACATACAATAGATAAATTATTCTTCTCAGTGTAAGAAAGATGAAAATATTAAAATAGAATTAAAAGAATATCGTCTGAACCTTTGTAACTTTCTTCGACAATATTTCTCTATGCTATTTTAGAATTATATTTGGAATCAAAAAGGAACGGCCCCTTTCTTATTGATCCAATAATAACAATAATAATATTAAAATAATAATATGAAAATAATAATAAATATACAATAATAGACTTCCGAATTAATGAAATTTGTAACTATTCTTTGTTCAGTAAATCTTATGGCCTAAATGAGATAATAAATTTTAAGGTTAAAGAAAAAGCTGGGATAAACTATCGCGTGAATACAGTTTCTTTCTGAAATAAAAGAAAATTGCTTTTTCTGGTATGGAGGAATTCTCAAACTAATAAAAATATGTTCGTAGATCAAGAAAATCTTTTTTGAGTTAATATATTTGTACGTTCTTTAAAAATCGTTTAATTACTCAGTTGAATTCATATTATATCTTTAAATCAAGAAAATATAGAAACTCAATAATATTTTAGCAAAACAATAACTTTTTTTTAGAACAAATACCGCCGGGATATAACTAGCACGGTAATTTTCTATTATTAAAATATTTATTTTAAAAGATTTGAATTTGATGCCTTTTGTAAATAATCAATATTGGATGTGTTACCAATAGTTACCAAGTATCTAGAACATTATATATAAGATAAATGTTATTGTCTAATGTAAGCAAAAAAATCCAAAAAAATGCTATTTGAAATTTTGAAGTGTCTGAAAAAGTTTCTATCTTCAGTTTAATATAAATATTAACAAAGATATTCAAGGTAAAGTTATTATTAATTTAGTTATAACAACAATGTATATATACATGTAAGAAAATATATACCTCTCTATTAGGTATTGAGAAAGAAGATTGTTTAGACTTGAATGTTCAGCATTTTCTGGGCAATAATACAAAATGAAAAATAATTATTTTACGTAAATCCGTATCGTAATGAGTGAAAAATATTCTAGTATTTCGTTTTAATTTATAAAAGTCTTATGTTTGTGTCAGGAAAATTGAAAATAACGTAATTATACCGTAAAACTGGCTGCAACATAACCTCAAAAATTACTTTTATTGGTATATTACTTGACTTTCAAGTTACTTTACAAACTAAATTATTTAAAGTATCGTAAGAAAGTTATTATACAAATCAATTAGTCTAAAATATGTTTTTTAAATTTTGTGGAAATGTGTTATTACATTAAGTACATTGAGAGAATTTTTTGTTTATATTGAACTGATATACGGTCCAACAAACGTTTGTGTCATTAAAAAATATAATTTGTTTGTTTCTGTTTTGTTTTAATCAAGTAAATTCATTCATTGAATAAACAAGATTTTTTCTGAATTAAATATTCGTTTTTATATGTGGCAGAATTAAAAAAAGTATCTTGTTTTATAAAGAAGAAAAGGAATTTGTTACATAATTATTTCAACTATAGGATAATTTTGTAACAAAATTTTAATTCTCATAACTCTGACAGAAGAAAAAAATTAAACTTACAGAAATCTTTTAGAAGGATGTCAACTTCTAAATGGTTTAAAGAAGAATTTCCACAATACCCTGAATTTCGGTCAAACAGAAGGAAAGAAATTGCCATTTTTGTTACATAATAACCCCGTTTGATGGTACCACAGTTGTTAGTATATATTACTTAAATCAAGTGAAGTTCTACTTAAATCAAGTGAAATTTTTTTAACCAATTGTAATTTCTTTAGTTATCTATAATGGATTATTATTTAACACCATTTGGCTGTGAGCTAGTAAAATACATTCCAATCATGCGCGTCTAAAATTGGGACGCAATCTATACACTTTGTTATACACTTCGTTATACATTGACGATCATTTTGACTTTCAACTAACAATTTTCCATTTAATCGTAAAATGGAGTTCCCGCCTCGTTAATATCAAAGTTAGACCTGTATGTGCATATACGAAGTAATATACCTAAATTGTTAAGTTTACGAGTTTTGAAACAAAAGCTGTACGCTAAATTTTATAAAATATGTAGAATGACATTCTGCGTTTATTAAAAGACATTTTATTTTATATAATAATAAAACTTTCAATCATATTATTTTGCAAGTAAAAGGAAAATTAAAATTAAATAAAAATTAAGGTTATAACATTGCAAAAACGCGTGTCTTCTAAATATCTTATTTTAAGACATTAAACATTTTCAAAATGTCATTTAGGGATAAACGTCTTAATATATATGTCTTAGTGGTAAAATGTCTTAAATGTTAGGACATATTTTGTGTCTTCTAACAATAAGTAGGACATTTTGCTGTCTTCAATATTAAGACATTAAACAAAGACGCAAAAAGTGTCTTCGTTTAAGACACTTTGTTCCATTTAAGATGTTTTCATGTTAAGACACATGAAATTTAAAACATTTTGCAAATTCGACTATCGTCGGTCATTTCCGTACACTGTCGTTTTGATAGGATTAGGGTTGCCAACCTCAAATAAATTCCTCGTTGTTAGCCTTTACATAACCTATAATTAATAGCTTTTATTCTAATATTGTCAAGTGTTACAACTTTAAAAGTGAAAAAAACTATAAAATAAAAACGATCTTGTGTCACATAATGGAAAAATGCAGAAACATGGGGGGATTCGTATGGGGAATTCTCATGAGATGGGGTCAAATTGCGTACTGGGATATGTATCTCACAAAAATCCTTTATATTGTTTATAACTCTATTTTTATGCGTTTGTTAATACTATTTCATAAGTATGAAAAATAAAATAGTATTTTTAGCCAAAAATATAGATGCAAACAATTAATTTTTGCATTAAAATCAAAGAAACAGAGAAATTCGTGTTGTAACTCGCATTTTCATTAGGCGATAAGTTATTGAGCAATCTTCTTCAAAGCTTGGGATTTTTTGAAATT
>WNHD01009109.1:0-13506 GCA_011057455.1 Ganaspis sp. Gsp50
AATTTACGTACATAATTGTTTAAAAAATGTCCTTAATTCAAAGATATTAAAGGGTGGCCGTCTTAGGCGCTAGGCCGTTTTAGGCAACTCTCCCCTACTATGCACAGAAAGTATTCATAATAAACTCCTTTTCGTTTCAAAGAATTCAACTTTTTTAAACGAATCTTTAATCAAGTTAAAACTATCATCAAACATAACCTATAACCGTTTGCGTCTAAGATCCCTTTTGTCTTACAAATATCAGAAATGTCTTTTTGATTATTTTAAAATCAAAAGCTCCTCGCCAAATGGAACGCCCTATATATTTAAATAGTAAAATAGATAACAAAAATTGATGATAAAATTTATACAAAATTCACAGTTTGGAGTTACTATAAATAAGTTCAGCCGAATTTTAACAATTTCCAATATATCAAAGAACAACAATATTTATGAACATTGACTTATTGAAAACATGATATTTCTTTTACATATGCTATTTTTTACTATTTTTTATGCTACTTTTTCTTTTTTTATGCTATTTTTTAATTTTGCGTATTATTTTTCCAGAACGAAACCAATAGCTATCCAAGCTTTTTTATACGCAACAATAAAAAAATAGATATTTTCCGTAAATAATCTGCGGTTTGCAGAGCATTTCACAGAAAAGATCCCGAATATATGGTTTCACTTTATCAATACAGTTGTGCATTTATATTGGAAAAATCCCTCTCCTTTTCAAGCAGTCGATCTTTTCTACTCTTTTACGTATATTCCTTTTCCGGCATTTCGAAATATTTGAATACACACACACACATTGACGCATGTGTAAAGTGAATGGCATCACGAATTTTTCGGAAACTCTTGCTAGTTTAGACCCTTGTGGCTCTCTTTTATTATATATATGTGTATAGTTTCGCGGAAAAGTGCAGAAAAGCTCAAACTGCAATTAGAACAGACACTAATCATTAATTATGTTCTTGAAGCGCGAGAAATTCAAATGTCAGATGGAATTGAATAGAGTAGCAGAAAGCAAGCCTTCATTTATATTTCCGTGTATATATGTTGTCTGTCAAATATATTCACAAATTTATGTGAACAGATTGTTTAGTAATTCCATCTTGCAAGCATCTGAAGTAGAATTTTCAAGGTAATACACTCTGTGTACGTTCTTCTAGCTTCCTAAATTATAATTATGAACTTGTGCATTTTCCATGCCATGTTTTCATGTATAAACCGCGGATTTGCTTTTGAATTTCGTATTAGAGAGAGGAGATTTTGTTTTTCAGGGTAAACATTATTTTATTAATAGAATCATATTGATGTTTATTAATAGAATAACATTAATGTTTATTACACTAAAAATAAATTTATTTGATTCAAATAACCATTTACTTGTCTATTATCAAATAAATATTTATTTGAACCAAGTAATTATTATTTGAATCAAATAAATGGCATTTGAATTATTTGAATCAAATAAATGGCATTTGAACCAATTATTTCAGCTACTTTTCAGTATTTGAATCAAATATTGTTTATTGGACTTAAATAATAATTACTTGGTTCAAATAAATATTGATTTGATAATACACAAGTAAATCGTTATTTGAATCAAATAATTTTTTTTTCAGTGTAATAGAATAAAATTAATGTTTATTAATAGAATAACATTAATGTTTATTAATAGAATAACATTAATGTTTATTAATAGAATAACATTAATGTTTATTAAGAGAATAACATTAACGTTTATTAATTGAATACTTCTATCATATTTGTTAATAGAATAATATTAAAATTTATATTATTACTACTTATATAATATTTGTGCCAATATCTGAAGAAAGGAACTCTCTAAATATTTATTCGAAGAAGTGAAAATTTCACTTTTAATTCAAAAAGTTACTATCAATCGAAAATGTTAATATTAATCTAGATATTAATGGAAAATATATTAATAATTATTGAAAAAGGTAGTATTAATAGAAAATGTTAATATTAATTGAAAAAGGTAGTATTAATATAGAAAATGTTACTATTAAGTATAATTGAAAATGTTGCTTTTAGTAGAAAATGTTAATGTAAATTGAAAGTTTTACTATTAATTGAAAAATGTTAATATTAACTTCGGTGTTAACTGAAAATATAATAATAATAATTGAAACTGATAGTACTATTGGAGAATGTCACTATTTATTTAAAATGTCAGCAGTAATTGAAAATGGTACTATTAAATCAAAATTTTACTATTAATTGACAATAGTGCATATTATTATTGGAAAATGTTACTAATCATTCAAAATGTTAATAATATTTGAAAAATATATAGTATTAATTACAAATGCTGATAATAATTAAAAAATGTTTAATTACAAATGCTAATAATAATTGAAAAAGGTAGTATCTATAGAAAATGATAATATTAATTGAAAAAGTTAATACTGAAGATGTTAAAAATAATTTGAATTTTAATTTAAAACGTTGCTTTTAATTGAAAATGTTGCTTTTAATAGAAAATGTTGCTTTTAATAGAAAATGTTACTATTAATTGAAAATGCTACTATTAATTGAAGATGTTACTTTTCATTGAAAAATGTTACTATTAATTGAAAATGTTATTATTAATTAAAAATGTTACTATTAATTGAAAATGTTGCTTTTAATACAAAATGTTACTATTAATTGAAAATGCTACTATTAATTGAAGATGTTACTTTTCATTGAAAAATGTTACTACTAATTGAAAATGTTATTATTAATTTAAAATGTTACTATTAATTGAAAATGTTATTATTAATTTAAAATGTTACTATTAATTGAAAATGTTACTATTAATTGAAAATGTTACTATTAACCTCGATATTAATTGAAAATATATTAATAGCAATTAAAAGTGGTAGTACTATTGGAGAATGTTATTATTAATTTAAAATTATAACAATAATTGAAAATGGTAGTATTAAATGAAAATGTTACTATTAATTAACAATTGTACCTATTATTAATGGAAAATGTTACTATTAATTCAAAATGTTAATAATAATTGAAAAATGTAGTATTAATAGAAAATGTTACCATTTATTAAAAAAGTTAGTACTAAAAATGTTAATAATAATTGAAATTATAATTGAAAATGTTATCTTCAATTGAAAATGTTTCTTTTAATTGAAAATGTTGCTTTTAATTGAAAATGTTACTATTAATTGAAAATGTTACCTTTAATTGAAAATCTTACAATTAATTGAGAATGTTAATATTAACCTCGATAAAATTCAAAATGTATTAATAATAATTGAAAGTGGTGGCAGTAATGGAAAATGTTAATATTGATTAAAAATGTGAATAATGCAAAGGGTATAATATTAATTAAAAATAGTACCTAGTATTAATGGAAAATGTTACTATTAATAGAAAATGTTACTATTAATAGAAATTTTAACAATAATTAAAAATGGTAATATTAATTGAACTTGTTACTATTAATTGAAAATGGTACCTATTATTGATGAAAAATTTAATTATTATTTAAAAAGATTAATAATTAGTGAAAAAGGTAATATGAATGGAAAATGTTACAATTAATTGAAAATGTTAATATTAATCTCGATAATAATTAAAAATGGTAGTATTAATGAAGGACGTTACTATTGATTGAAAATGTGAATATTGCAAATGGTATAATATTAATAATTGAAAATATTACTATTATTATTATTGTATATAATATTTGCGCCACGATTTGAAGAAAGAGTCTCCCTAAATTCGAATAAGTGAAATTTACATTTTTTTTTATAATTGATTTTATTTTTCACTTTCAATAAGTTAAATAATTGTTGGAAATATATACGAAATACTAACAAACGAAATATTAATAGAATATATATATTTCTTCTAATAGCACAAAGACCTTCTTCTTATAAAAAAAATATCAAATTTATCAAACGATCACAAATCGGTGTTCAATGGATTAAAATTTTTTTTATTGAAACTTATCGCGTAAAATAAATTTTTTATTAAATATTCTCTACACTCGAAAAATGAATTCTTTACGCACGAAAAATAAATTCCTTATGCACGAAAAAGGAGCTATCTTCAGAAATTACTTATCCTCTTTTGTATTTAATATTCTGCAGATGAATTTTCTGATTGTAAGAGATGTTTATTCTATACGAAAAATCGAAGAATGAGGAATAGAAGATTGCAAATGTTAAAATAAGAAATGAAGAAAAGAAGAAAGAGTTGACATAAATTCTCTTAACTTTTCATCTCGAGAAAATTGACTTTATATATATCCGCTATTTCTTTCACATTGTGAATGAAAAGTTTCTCGGATTGTAGATGACATTTAATTCCACAGTTTCACTTTGAATGAAAACCATGCATTCCAATTAATGAAACGGTCTTTTCATTATTGAATATTAATTATTCTACATAAAAGTACGAGATCTATGTTTTAACTGAATAATAAAAATTTGATTCCCACTTCATATAATATCAAGGACACCTTGAAATATCCATTCAATTATTTGTCAAAATTCCGGCTTTATTTCATTTCTCTGATGCGAGTAAAAAGTCGTTTAATTTGTCAAAATTAAATTAGAATCAAAATTCCTCAAAAATGAGATGATTAAATTACATTAAAAAGATTTTCAATAAAAGAAGAAATGTATTAAGAAATGCATTAAGAAATGTATTAAGAAATGTATTAAAAATACAATTTTATTTATTACATTTTAATAAATGGAGCTTTGTTTATTGTACTTTTCTGGGTGTAATAACACAATATATTAATATAATATATTATATCATAATAATATACGTTATTTTATTATCCATCTTTAATAATAAATTAAAAAAGTTCTAAAGTCAATTTTATATTTTCAGCTTTGAGTTAAAATTTTTAGGAGGACTATACGTGTGGTCAGCAAAGGATAATCAAGGATCGGTTATCCTTTGATATGCAAAAGAAGACGTGGCAGGGTTTGGCATTGTTAGACGTAGACTGCTTATGAAAATCGACCAGGAAGTTTGAAACTTTGGTGCAAAAATACCAAGCGTTATTTATACCTTAGAAATAAAGTGTAGTTATTTTTTGTTAATTTTAAATACTATTATATTACTTAACCCTGTAGAAATAACTATATAAATATATTTGTAATACCAATAAAAAGTCCATAATACACTGTAAAAATTTTTTTCAAAAATTTAGTAATGAAATTTACTAATGAAAGTCTAATAACTAATTAAAATGTAATAACTGATGAAAATCCATAGTACACTGTACAAAAGATGTATAAGAAATTTATTAATGAAATTACCAATGAAAGTCCATAATACACTGTAAAAAAAATTTATAAGAAATTTAGTACCTAATGGAATTTACTAATGAAAGTCTATTAACTAATCAAAATGCAATGACTAAATCTAATTAAAGTCCATAATACACAGTAAAAAAATATAAGAAATTTAGTAACTAATGAAATTTACTAATGAAAGTCTAATAACTAATCAAAATGTAATAACTCATGAAAATCCATAATACACTGTACAAAAGATGTATAAGAAATTTAGTAATGAAATTTACCAATGAAAGTCCATAATACACTGTAAAAAAATTATAAGAAATTTAGTACCTACTCTATAAATCTGAATCAGCGGAATTCCGCTGATTCTCAGTGATAAGTGAGCCACTTATTCAAATCAGCGTATATGCGCTGATGTTTCAGTGAAACATAACCTAAAAATCCGCTGATTCTCAGCGTATATGCGCTGATTTTACTAATCAAAGTCTAATAACTAATCAAAGTCCAATGACTAATGAAAGTCCATTATATACTGTAAAAAATTATAAGAAGTTTAGTATCTAGTGAAATTTACTAATGTAAGTCTAATAACTAATCAAAATCCAATGACTAATGAAAGTCCATAATATACTGTAAAAAATTATAAGAAATTTAGTAATGAAATTACCAATGAAAGTCCACAATACACTGTAAAAAAATTTATAAGAAATTTAGTACCTAATGGAATTTACTAATGAAAGTCTATTAACTAATCAAAATGTAATGACTAAATCCAATGAAAGTCCATAATACGCAGTAAAAAAATTATAAGAAATTTAGTACCTAATGAAATTTACTAATGAAAGTCTAATAACTAATCAAAATGTAATAACTGATGAAAATCCATAATACACTGTACAAAAGATGTATAAAAAATTTAGTAATGAAATTTACCAATGAAAGTCCATAATACACTGTAAAAAAAATTATAAAAAATTTAGTACCTAATGGAATTTACTAATGAAAGTCTAATAACTAATCAAAATCCAATGACTAATGAAAGTCCATAATATACTGTAAAAAATTATAAGAAATTTAGTATCTAGTGAAATTTACTAATGAAAGTCTAATAACTAATAAAAATGTAATAACTGATAAAAATCCATAATACACTGTACAAAAGATGTATAAAAAATTTAGTAATGAAATTTACCAATGAAAGTCCATAATACACTGTAAAAAAATTTATAAGAAATTTAGTACCTAATGGAATTTACTAATGAAAGTCTAATAACTAATCAAAATCCAATGATTGATGAAAGTCCATATTACACTGTAAAAAAATTATAAGAAATTTAGTACCTAATGAAATTGACTAATGAAAGTCTAATAAACTAAGGGGTCATCCATATATTACGTAACGCTTCAAGGGGGGTGGGGGGTTAAGCTGTTTGTTACGATATGTAGAAAAAATGGAGCTAATGTATGTAGAAGTGCGTTACGAGGGGTGGGGGGGGGGTCAAAATTTTCAGAAAAGGCGTTACGTAATATATGGATGACCCCTTAATCAAACTCTAATGATTCATGAAAGTCCATAATACACTGTGTAAAAAATGTATAAGAAATTTAGTAATGATGGATGGAAATACTATGAATATAGCAAATTACAAAATTAATTTACTACATAGCGGTTTTGTAAAATCTAAGAAAATTTCACTTTACAAAGTACAAATCTTGTTGGAACATTTCTACTTGGTTTTCGAAGTTATTCTGAAGTATTCGTAGATTTTACAAAACTGCTCTATACATCATACACCGAGAAAAATAACACTCAAAATTGTTTACTAAAAGTAAAAATTCATAAAACAGTAAATATTAAATGAATAGAACGCACACTATTAAAGTATTAAAACCAACAAAATGTTGTATTTTCCAACCATTAAATTATAATTGAAAACATACTATAAATTTTCAGGTTAGGTTTACTAATTCCGATATCTATTAGATGAAATCCGTAAACTCTACGAATTTACAGTTGTTTGTGCGTTTATTTCTATAATGGTTTAGTTTCCTCTACTTTAGGGACGTCATTTTACTCCGTGTATAAAATTGATTTTCTGAACTGACATATCCAGGAGAATTAACAAAGTTTTATAAAATTTAAAAAACTTTTTTTCAAGTAGTATAATAAAAGTATCATTAGTACAATAAAAGTATCATTAGTAAAAGTATCATGATTGCGAGCTTTCTATAAACGAGACTAAATTTCTTATAAATTTTTTTACAGTGTATTATGGACTTTCATTAGTCATTAGATTTCGCTCAGTTATTAGACTTCCCAAAAGGCTATCCTGCACTTTAGCAGTTGAAAATAAATTCCGAAATGACAAAAAGAGTGATAGTGTGACTCTTGTTCCGTCGGAGTACACGATTTTCTTGGGCAAATTGGCTCTTTTTGTAAAGATAAAATTTTTGAGTAAACACAATAAAAAGCTGTAAAGTGCGAAGTGGCAAGTAATAGAGAGTGTTAAGGGGCTGCAGGAGGCACTTAACGCAAAAGTAAGCTGGGAAGGCCAGTATATAAGCTTGCAGAGGAAGCCAAGCTATAGGCGAAGAACCATGAGGAACCAAGCTAGAAACGGGGAACCTTAATTAAGGTCGTTTCTAACTGAGACTTACTTCCTCGGCTTGAGTTTAACAAACTAAGGTGCTTTAAGCTCTACATGTCACTGCAACCTGCACCTTGACAGCAATTGTCGACGGTTCATGGCACGTCGCGAAAACGATAAAACGCGAAAAAGGTGCCGTCTGCGTTCAAATAGCTTTCATTTTTCGCGGCTAGTCACGTCTATTTCCACAGCCGTGACCTGCACCAAAGAATAAACTCGACAAGTTGATTTCAACTAACCTCATATACGGGTCTCGAAAAAAGTACTCTATATATACCATGCGCCCTTTTCGAGTGAAAGCTCTTGTCGTCTGGCCTCTTTACTTATTGCTTGACCGAGAAAAAAGAAACTACTTTCGAATTCGAATCCAATATATTGCAAGTCGCTTGCCAAAATGAAAGAATCACTGGCAACTTTTTGCTCATGAACCAGAACGGAAGATCCCTTATAACGTGAATTTCATTTTGATAAAGTTGTGCCAATTTTATTGGAAAACGTGTTTCCGGTTGTACATGTCAAATGAGAGCACTTACAATCTCTGGTTCCTGGTCTGATCAGCTTTTATTGGAAATTTCGTTGCCTTTTTGTACAGTTTATGGATATGTCATTTTAATTTCGTTTCAGTAAGTTTTCATTTGCAGTTAAAATTAAAGGGGAAGATATTTATAGTTACGGAAAGTTGATAGTTAACTTTACACAAAGTTTAAAGTTGTAAAAGTGGAGATTGTGATCACTGACATATCATAATTATAAGTTTGACTTACTTAAAGTTTTTTCGATAGTTATGACTCATTAACAATCTGATATAGTGAATTATGGAAATAGAATCTAAAAGAAAGGTACAAATAGCGGTATTTTTGCTCCTTTTAGTTAAATGATGATAAATAATTTTATTAAAGATAATTTTTATTTCATTTGAGAATTTTTTTATAGTGCACTATGGACTTTCATTAGTAAATTGCATTAATAAATTTCTAATACATTTTTTTACAGTGTGTAATGGACTTTCATTAGTTTTTTGACTTTCGTGTTTTTTTCGGTTCTTTCGGTATTCAAATCTCCTTGCGTCAAATTTGTTCGCAAATTTGTTGACAGTGTATTATGGACTTTTATTAATCTTTCGACTTCCGTGTTCTTTTTTTCGGTTCTTTCGGTATTCAAATCCCCTTGCATCGAATTGTTTCGTAGGTCTTTTTACAGTGTGTAATGGACTTTTATTAGACTTTCAACTTTCGTGTTCTTTTTTTTTCGGTTTTCTCGGTATGCAAATCACCTTGCGTCGAATTTTCTCGTAAGTTGTTTTTACCGTGTATTTTAGAATTCCATCAGTCTTTCGACTTTCGTGTTCTCTTTTTTGTCGGTTCTTTCGGTATTCAAATTCCCTTGCATCGAAGTTTCTCCTAATTATTTTTACAGTGTATTATGTACTTTCATTAGTATTTGACTTTCGTGTTCCTTTTTTTCGCTTCTTTTGGTATGCAAATCCTCTTGCGTCGAATTTTTTCGTATGTTTTTACAGTGTATTATGGACTTTCATTAGTCTTTCGACTGGCGTTTTCTTTCTTTTCGGTTCTCTCGATATTCAAATCCCCTTGCGGCAAATTTTTTCGCAGATTTTTTTAGAGTGTATTATGGACTTTTATTAGTCTTTCGACTTTTGTGTTCTTTCTTTTCGGTTCTTTTTAATATTCAAATCCCCTTGCATCGAATTGTTTCGTTGGTTTTTTTACAGTGTATTATGGACTTTCATTAGTCTTTCGACTTGCGTTTTCTTTCTTTTCGGTTCACTCGATATTCAAAACCCCTTGCGTCAAATTTTTTCGCAGATTTTTTTTGAGTGTATTATGGACTTATCTTAGTCTTTCGACTTTTGTGTTCTTTCTTTTCGGTTCTTTTTAATATTCAAATCCCCTTGCATCGAATTGTTTCGTTGGTTTTTTACAGTGTATTATGGACTTTCATTAGTCTTTCGACTTGCTTTTTCTTTCTTTTCGGTTCTTTTTAATATTTAAATCCCCTTGCATTGAATTGTTTCGTTGGTTTTTTACAGTGTATTATGGAATTTCATTAGTCTTTTGACTTTCTTGTTCTTGTTCTTGTTTTCGGTTTTTTTGGTATGTAAATCCTCTTGCGTCGAATTTTTTCGTAGGTTTTTTACAGTGTATTATGGACTTTCATTAGTCTTTCGACTTGCGGTTTCTTTTTTTCGGTTCGTTTGATATTCAAATCCCCTTGCATCGAATTGTTTCGTAGGTTTTTTTACAGTGTATTATGGACTTTCAAAACTATTTTGACTTTCATGTTCTTTTTTTCAGTACTTTTGGTATGCAAATCCTCTTGCTTTGAATTTTTTGTATGTTTTTACAGTGTTTTATGGACTTTTATTAGTCTTTCGACTTGCGTTTTCTTTCTTTTCAGTTCTTTAGATATTCAAATCCCCTGGCACCGAATTGTTTCGTTGGTTTTTTTACATTGTATTATGGACTTTCATTAGTCTTTCGACTTGCGTTTTCTTTCCTTTTGGTTCTTTTTAATATTCAGTACCCTTGCATCGAATTGTTTCGTTGGTTTTTTACAGTGTATTATGGACTTTCATTAGTCTTTTGACTTTCATGTTCTTTCTTTCGGTTCTTTTGGTATGCAAATCCTCTTGCTTCGAATTTTTTGTATGTTTTTACAGTGTTTTATGGACTTTTATTAGTCTTTCGACTTGCGTTTACTTTCTTTTCGGTTCTTTCGATATTCAAATCCCCTTGCGTCAAATTTTTTCGTAGGTTTTTTTACAGTATATTATGAACTTTCATTAATCATTAGATTTTCTGTAGTCATTAGAACATCGGTTCAAAATTTCAGTTCCCAAATGAGTCAAATTTTAGCAAAACTCTCAAATTGCACAAAATATGCCCAAAATTTTTAGTATAGCTTATGTAAAGGTTTAAAAATGTAAACGAAAGAGAAACAATACTAATAATTGGCCAATGCTGGCTGCTCGTAAAGAAATATGATCTTCATTTTTACCGGGTTCTGTTTTATTGCAATATCTTGCTTAAAACATTTTCATAGCGCATTATTTTTGAACTCGTTCATCCTCCGGTAAAGCCCCATCGTACTATTCTTCACAAAGATTTCTCGTGAGAGCGGTCGTACTATATTTTAGTCAACATATTTTAAAGAGCTTTCTGAAAAAAGAAAAAATAAGTGTCAGGGGTAAAGCAGAAAAAGCTTTATTGCCCAGAAAACTCTCTAAATTGCGACACAAAATTAAACCTATATAATACATCAGCTAATAAAATCTGATACATCTATAATACTTTGTCGGCTATATATATGTATATAATATATATGTAGCTGTATATATGTATATGTATAGCTGTATATGTGTATAGCTGTATATATGTAGCTGTATGTATATGTATAGGTGTATATATAACAAGCCAAGGAAATCTGTCTTGCTAGAAACGAGCTGTTAATTGCACTCAAGATAATTACTTCCAGCGCTTTCTTCCTTGATGAAGATGCTTCAATAACGAAGTTCTACTCGAATTAATTAATTACTCGCTACCGATCGTTTATTGCAAATTAACCGTATATTCTTTAAAATTATTAAAGTCTTTCTTTAGCACAGTAATACATTTTTCCAACAATACATTTTTACCGGTAATGCATTTTTACCAGTAATGCATTTTTTTCAATAATAAATTTTTACCAGTAATACATTCTTACCAGTAATACATTCTTACCAGTAATACTTGCAGTAATACTTTTTTACCAAACACATTTTTTCCGATAATAAACTTTGAAATAAAAATAGTTATTTCTAATAAAGTGTTAATACTAAGTTCTAATAAAGTAAAAATACTAAGCATATACTTTATAAAGGATAAAGTTAGCGAAAATGTAAGTTACTGAAGAAATATCTAGTAAAAGTCTAATCATGATTTTTGTAAAAAAATAGGGTGTATTGTATGTTTTAGTAAGCAAGAGGTAAATGTATTGCGGGAAATTGAGCTGTTTTCAGACAGCAATGAATAAAAGTTTCACACGCGGCCATTCATGGTAGTCAGTTATTTCGTTTTTCTCACTCCTCAAGGCTTCTTAATAATTCCTCGAACATCCCTTTCGTATTTTGTTTCTCAATTTCTCTCCCGGCGTTCATTTTCCGCACGAAATCGAAAGACGACAAAATGAAGCGTAAAATAAACATTGCAAATAAAATAAACAGGGAATAATTAAAATTTAGACACTTGATAGACATTTAAACTACAATTTAAAACGACAGAATCTACATTGAAGGGAATAACAAATCTGTAAATAAAATAACATAAAACAATAAAAATAAAAGAATAAAAAAAGGTGAAAATAAAATGAGAAAATGAAGATTAAAAGAAAGTTAAATAAAAGTATTTTTAGTAAAAAGTGTTTTTAGTAAAAAGTATTTTTAGTTTTTTTAGCGCTTCAAATTGAAGGTATTTTTGCTGCGGTAAATGAGCTTCTTTTCTCATGGTTCTTAAAAGAGATAAGATTATCATTACCAGTGCGGGGAATGTAAATGTTGACAAACGTGAAGAATCCAACTAAACTTGCATTTGATGAAACGCCTGGATAATGGAAACGGCGCCTGTACAAGCGAGACGTCTGTTCTCATTCTCCAGGTTTCATCGATTTATGACATTGATGCTTCCACTCTTCCTCAATTGCAAACTGCATCAACTCTTCCGGTCATATTACGTTAATTTTTGTCGACTATTGTCTTCCAACAGTTATTTCGGGACAATTAACTGTTTAATTGTTCAGAAAATGTCCCTTTGTTTTTATTTCACATAATTGCACACTTTTACTGATTTATTGCAATTTTTTACAATTTTGCATTCTAAAATTCCTTTCACTTGATTTTTAAATCATACAACTTTTTATTCGCAAAAGCGTTTTACTGAAGCACTTTATTCCGATTAAAATATTCTCGAATATTTTATTCGAGAAATAAAATATTTTATTTTGTATTTTTATTGTATTTATTTTTGTATTTTTGTAAATACAAAATAATAATAGTAATAATAATAATAATAATAATAATAATAATAATAATAATAATAATAATAATAATAAACAGTAATAACAATAATAATTTAATTTACCATCATTCGAACTCAAATCAAGAGTTCTATAGGCATTTAATTAAAGTCTGCTTGGTCGATATTAATCAAATTTTCTAAATTATCTACAAATAATAATAATAATAATAATAATAATCGAGGGGTAGTCCACTCCAATTTATCGTGTACGAAGAATATATTCCCAAGAGAATACTTGGGAATACTTAGTAACACTTGGGAATATTTGAGAATACCTGAGAATAAAGAATATTCAGAATATGAAAAGAAACAAAAGAATATGCCTAAATTCTTGAGAATATTAAGAAAAATATGCGGGAAAATGTGAGAATATATACTGGAATATATAAAACTATTAGCTGATATTTAAAAAAATCACTGAATATTCTTGTACCTTATTTACGAAATATTGAGTAAAGACATAAATGAATTATAAACCTTTGATGCAAATTGATATTAATT
>WNHD01009112.1:0-12996 GCA_011057455.1 Ganaspis sp. Gsp50
TAAAAAAATTGTTAAAACGTTGTAAAATGAACATTTTGAATGGAAAACATGGAAGCAAAGAAAGACGGCCGCTTGCGGCCGTCGGCTGCGCTAGTATAATATAAGAAAAGTAAGGTAATAAATAATAATACATTAGTTAAAAAATTTTATTGTGACAAATATAAATAAGAAATGTACATGTTTTTGTGTACTTGCGTTATTAATAAATGACCAGGTGATGTCGTATAAATAAAGACAGCTAATGTCACGGTAAAGAAGGAGTATTATTATCAAATAATGAACAGCAAATGTCACGAAAGTTAAGATTACTTTTGATACTTTTGAAAATATTTAACACCGTTGTATATAGTTTATTTATCACCCATTGTTTAAATATTAATTCAGGGCTGCTAGATTTTAAGTTCTTTTAAAATAACAATCGAATCAGGTGATGGTGAAGTATTTTGGTGTCCTAAAAATGAATTTATTTTCGAAATTACTTCAACAATTTAAGATTTTTTGATATTTTGCTATAACATTACAAAATCAGATAATTACTATATTGAAGAATTGAAGACACTATAAAAGTTTAAAAATTCTTTTTCAGTAAATCATCTTTTAATATATCTTTTAACTTCAATTTCGGAAATCAAATTTTTCCTTTTAATACAGATAAGCACAAAAGAAACCCGCATATCCGGAGCGTTGATTTTATGAAGATTGTTTGAATTCCTGAAAATGAAAAATACCTAACATACATCAATTTCGACTTGAAAAGTAGTGAATGATATTTTACATAATAATGTTCAAATATGAATCCACAAAAAATTGAATTTTGAGGGAGAAATTTGCACATTAAATGTAAAACGACATACTACCATTTTTTAAAGCCAGTTTAAGGAGACAGATTTTTTGTAACGGAACACATCTTCAATATACAGTGAACTATATATATTTCATTCACTGTCTGTACTTATCTGCATTAAAAACGTAGATAGTAAAAAGCATATACATATATGCATAATTTACTGTAAATATCTCTAAATTTTAACGTAATGAAGCTATGTGGAAGATGAATTGGTTCCTAGGACAGTAAATTACTTCAAATTTACCTTATCTAAGCTTTGTTAAAAAATAGATAATTTTTGTAAGCTTGTAAGCAGAAAATTTTTTTGAAAGCTCTGAAAAAAGCAGTTTTCTAATTATCACTCAAGATACAATTCAAGTCACATACGACTTTTTGTTATAACAAGTAGCGTTTGTAACTCGTGTGAAATGCATTTTGAAACTAGCCCTATGCATTTGCAAAAAGGCGATTGCTCCGAAGGCACTGGAGCCGGAAACAAGTTTCAAATACATTAAGCTCGTTTCAAATTAGCACTTTTTTATTGTATTGAACAAGAAAGCAATACATATAAAAGTAGTTTTCATTTTTTCTTAAATTAACTATGTCTATGAAAACTTTTTAAAAAAATCTATTCAAATTTGCTACAATCTTTTCAAAATATTAAAAATATCTCTTTCGTTTCGTGACAGACATCAAACACTCTCTCAAGAAAAGAATTATAATAGAATTATAAGAAAATATATAAAAAGCATATTTAAGAAATATGCTATATACTTATTGCTACTATATTTGATATTTCTTTAAAAGCATAATAAATTTTAAAAATTTAATGATGACGCCGATGTCTACTTCTATCTCTTTCTCGCTCTCTCTCTTCTTTTCTTTCTCCTTTTCCCACTCTTTAAATTGACTCCTCCACTCTTGCTGTCTACTCTCTTTTTCTCGATCTTTTTCCATTTTCTTTAATTTCTCTTGCTCTTTCTCCTTTTCCATCTCTTTAACTTTCTCCCATTCCTCATGTTGCCTCTTCCATTCTCTCTCCCTGTCTCGCTCATCCAGCTTCATTCTTCTTACATCTGCTTCTAGATCTCTTATTCTACTTTCAAGCTTTCCTCTCTCCCAGCTTTCTTTTTTCGCGGCTTTATTCAGCTTCTCTTCAGTAAAGCTTATCCAATGGTCCACATATTTTCGTACCTCCTAAAAAATATTTATTATTTACTATCTATCCAATTTCTCACTAATAATGTCTTACAACGGGAAAACATACACGGAGAAACTTTTGGTATTAAATATTTCTAATTTTTGTGCAAAAAGTCCAAAAGTTTTTTTTAACTGAGGATATAACAGAAAAATCTGGTTTATATTAATATTAATCACTGTACCGACGGAAAAATCATGTCTCTGTAGCAGGAAACCCTTCCACCCTTTTGAAACGTGCCCCACACTTTCCAATAATGCATGAAATCTTGCTCCTATTCAAATCGGTCGGGTGAAAATAGGCTGATGACTTAGTGTTAGAGCAAGAATTCTTTTTATCGGTGAGTGATAGACACGCATCAAAAGCATGTCGCGATTTAATTCTACAAAGGCTACATTTCTCTTTCAGCGTAGTGAATTCTTTAATTTAGAAATTAAAAACTGTCAAAAAACAGCAGTTTGGTATAAACATGGAGAAAGTTTTTCTTTATCAATAACTACAGAAAAGAAAAAAATAAACTAATAATTTCGGGTTTGAAAAAAGTCGCTTTGTATAGACGTAATTTCAAATTTGTACATGTTTTTATTGCAGTAACTTTATATTATCTTTCATTTATTACATGTTTAAAATCTTTAATCAAAAACAGAATTTTTTATTTGTTTATAGTATAACACCAAAAATATGTTACAAAAGTAATTTATCAAAAAATATTACATTTTGAAAAATAAACAATTCAATAATGTTTGTTAAATAACTAAAAAAGACTAATTTTTGTGCAAAATTTAGTCCTGAAATCAAAGATATTAAATGTTTCTTAATGATGTTTGTTTAAAATAAAAGCAATTGTTTAATTAATGAAAAATTATGCTTATTTTATAAACATTTCTTTATCGCTAGTAGAGACGCAAAATTTGAAAGATTATGAAAAAAGGTGAAAAATAGATCGTTCTTAGTAAAAAAATCAATAATTACAATTAAAAATGAATTCGTCAACAAGAAATTTCGACTACTTTCATTATATTATACTCTGGTACTGAATAAATCAGTTTATCTGTTTTATCCGTGAGAGATAAAAGAAATTAGCTGATTCAATCAGTGACAATTTGACTTCATTTTGAAATTCACATTGATGGATTCAATAAACAATTTCTGGCTATTTCAGAAGTTTCATTCATAATTTATTATTATTCATTATTATTCATTCATTATTCTGTATTTAATGTTTTTAAATTTTGTAATGATATGGTTCTGAATGGATAAGTGAAGAATTCCTTAGAAAATGTATTTATAATAAGCATTTTTACTATTAATTAACATGTACCTACATATTCCTTTTCATCTTTTCTACATTGAAATAATTAACGCAAATAATTAAATAATTTTCTTTTAATAATGTTTAAGATCAACAGAGTTTTATAATTCCTTTGGAGCAAAGTAACATTAAACACATTAATTAATAATTAATTAATTTGTTTTGCGTTTATTTTCTTATATAAAATCATAATTACCTGAACGAAAAAATAAGTATTTTACAATTCCCTTGACAATACTCCAGTTTTGGATGGGACACAAATTAGCAAAAATTTCAAACAATTTACGTGAAAAAAATGATAAAAGTGAGAATTTACTTTCCTTTTATTTTTTCGAGTAAGTTAACTTTGCAAAAGCCTAGAAACTTTAAAAAACTTTACTTATTTAATATATAATTTCAACTGTTATGTAACAGTGAAAAATATACTTGTGTGAACATTTGACACTTAGTGTTATTGAAAAGTTGACGAATCGAATCCAATTATGTTTTTGTATACTTAAAATTTTATTAATTATTATGAAATGAATTGAAAAAATTAATTTTCTGAACTACTCATATTCGTACAAGTTTCTTATTCTTCGAAAGAATATGGAATGTCTCAAATCTTAACGACAGTGTTTACAATATTTAATAAATGCAAATCACTACTACAACTAGAATTTATTATATAAAGCAAGTACATTTTTTCTGCAAATGAAAGTATATTTTGGTAATACTTCAGAAACATCATAAGGTAGAGAAATTAAATAAAATACCTTCCACGATATAACTAGAAATTCCACGAGCATTTAAGGCTTTCCATGTTTTGTATAAGTGTAGAAACTCCGAAAATTGATACTTTACTTTAGACAAGGGATAAGTGATCAACATGAAGTAGTGAAAAGGATTGCTCTTTAATCAAACTTTTGTAAATTTTGTTAGAAGAAAGTAAAATAGAAACGAATATTACAAGATCATTCTTTATATCGTTTTAAAAAGCAATTTTGTTTAAAAACTGTACTATTAACGTGAATTTTATAAAATAAATTTCGATAAAAAGGATTTGTTTCTCAAATTAATTCAAAACAATTGTCTTTTTTTACATAGAGTGAATTAATATGATACCTATAGTAATTATTACTTACTTTTGCTTCCTCATAGAGAAGCATTGTTTTCGGTCCGAATTTCGATTTTCTAAAAATGGTCTAAATAAACTCAATTTCATCCGAAAAGTATAAATACGAAATTTTAGGCCAATGTCCAGATATATATATATATATGTGTGTGTGTGTGTGTGGTCGATTTTTCTTAAAAAATACGGTTTTTAAAGAAAATTTTTTCCTAATAAAAAAGTAAATTCATCAATGATAAAATCAAAGTCTTTGTATTGAGACGAATCGACAGACCTACATAAAGTTTATATTTGACCAAGAATTGATAGATTTCATGACCATTTTTTAACATTTTTGACATTTGAAGTTGAATTTTTGTAAGTAATTTTTAAAATTGTTATTCTTCAGCAATAGTTACTTTGGCAAAAATCTTCTACATTAAAAAATGAATCGATTGAGGTATATAAAGAATATATTTTACAAAAAATTGATAGAGTTAATAACAATTAAATCTATGAGGAAGCAAAATGTTTATAAATGAACATAATTTTCTACTAGTTCTTTTTATATTGTTTAAATTTCTTATTTAACTTATAAAAACAGTCGAAAGAAATATTATTTACCAAATTCTAGCAGATTTACTTACTGTTTCCATGTCTTTTTGTCGCTGGAATAGAATTTGCTGGTCATCCACCTGTAGCGGCATTTGTTTGTTATACAGCTGCTGATTTAGCGGATAATGCAGAAATTGCATTCTATGCGGTTGAGGTAGGAATTGATGGTTTTGCTGTAGGAGCATTTGCTGATTCTGCGACATGGTTTGCTGATTTGAGAGCAGACTTTGCTCATTTGGCAGCAGCTTCTGCGGGCTCTGTTGTAGCATTCGCCGATTCTCTGATGGAACCATTTGCTGATTTGTAGGCAGTGTTTGACCGCTTGCTGTCAGCATTTCTTGGTTCTGCTGCAAAATTAGCTCGTTTTCCGGGAGAAATCGATGGTTTCCCAGGAGAAATTTTTGATTTTCTGATAGTACTTGCTCACTTCGTATCATCAATTGTGGGTTCTGCTGAAGCATACTCTGATTCTCCGGTATCTGCTTAAAATAAAGATAATAATATTATTTAATTTTTATTACTTCAAGGGAATGTATATGTCCCTTAAAGAAAAGTGTGAACCAAAAATCAGAAATGGTAAAAGGGAAAAATTTACAACATACCTTGATAACTTAAAAGAATGGATAAACAATATTCACTATCAAATTGTCCTGCACTCTAAATCTCTCTCATCGATAAATGAGCCAGTTAATCAAATGAGCGTATGTACGCAGCTGCTTCAGTGAAACATAACCTACAAATCTGCTGATTCTCAGCGCATATGCGCTGATTTGAAAAAGTGGCTCACTTGTCGCTGATTCATATTTAGAGAGTATATTTTTTAAACTTAGTGGACCTCTTGGATCCTATTATAATAAGTGAGCATTTCTAAATTGAATCTACTTTAAAATAACGGATCGTTAAAATAAATAAAAAGAAAATTCATTTTTCTCTTATTTTACGATTTATTTAAACTCTTTAACAATATTTCATTTTCTTTAAATCAATTGAATTATTCAATAAGAAATGGAACATACAAAAATGTACAAACATACTAAACAAGAGAAATTAAAACATTTTTAAAATTTTAAAATAAACATACTTACTCCACTTTCTACCGAGTTTTGGTTTAAATTTTGCAGCGGCATTTGTGGTACCTTCTTCTTAGCCTTAGCCTAAAAATAAATTTATCATTATAAATATAAATATGACATGACCCTTTGTGCCATAAAACAAACATTTAAATTACCAACATTTTTAGGTTATGAGACATTAAGTTATATGACTTTTTTATTACGTGCAAAAAAGTAGGTACTATTTAACTTTTATAAGTAAAATTAAATCATTACAGGGAAATATTACATATTATTACGAACCTCAATTTATTGTTCTGTAGAATGCAAAATTATATATATATATATGTGTGTGTGTGTGTCTTTAATAAGCACTTTAAAATTTAAAGAACGTTAGTTGATTTCTTGCTCTTAATTAAAACAAAATTATTTTCTACAGAACTGAATTTACTAAAGGTCATTATTCTTAATTTGAAAACCATTTTAAGTATTTTTAAGTGTTTTTAATTATTTTACAGTATTTTGAAGAACTGTTAAGTATTTTAAATGCTTTAAAATATTTTAAAAAACTAATATGTATTTTAAAATCTTTTTATATTTCATTTCATACTAAAAATATGAATATTTATTAAAACTTTCAAATATTTTGAAAAGTGCTTAAATGTTTTGAAATCTTTTAAAGTAATAAAAAAATGTTGAAGCATGTTAAAGTGTTTTTAAATCTTTTTAACTATTTTAAAATGTAAAATATTTTGAAGGATACGGAAGTATTTGTAAGTATTTAAAAGTATTTTTAAATATTTTTAAGTGTTTTGAAGTAGTTTGAAGTATTTTATATTAGTTTTAAGTATTTTGGAATTGTATTTAAGTATTTAGAGGTTGTCTTAAGTATGTAATAGAATTTTTAAGTATTTTGGAATATTTTAAGGTCATTTCAAGTATTATTAAAAAATTTGAGTTATTTGTTATTATTATGAAGTATTTGGAAATATTTTTAAATACTTTTCATTTCTTTTTAATATTTTGAAGTATTTTAAACTAATGTTCAGTATATTTAAATATTTATAAGTGTTTTTAAATGTTTGAAGTAATATTGTTGAAAAATTATTATGAATAACTTATTGAAACTTACAAAATCTTACAAAGTAAACTTGTGCAGCTTATTTTTTTCGAGAAAATAAGCTACTATTCACTTCAATTTTATTATTTTAAACAAAAATTAAAAAAAGATAGACTTGTAGACAAGGTATCTTTGAAAAAACGTGAAAATTTAGGAACTTTTGTTAATTTTTAAATCATTTTCATTAAAAAAACTATTAGCCGATGTCTGATTAACTATTAATAATAAATACGTTAAAGAGTAAACATACACAAATTAAATTACTGTTTAGTTTTAAAATTACATTTTAGAATGTTTACAATTAATGAAAAACAAAAAAAAATAGTTTGACAGTGAGAACGATAGATAAACAATTGAAAAAGGAATTCTAAATTATTAATAAAAATTTAAATGTGTCAAATAATTATATAAAATTTTGAACTTAACCTTCAAGGGATAAACTAACCTTTTCAGAAATATTTCCTCTTGGGCGTCCGGTACTTTTCTTCTTTGTTTTTGCCTTCTTTGGTGGCATTTCCTAATCGCACTAATATAAGAAAAAAGACATTTTTTAAAATTGTAAAAAGTATAATATGCGTTGAAACAATTAATTATTTAGATTTAGAGTTCTGAAATTGTATTTGTGAATATCAACGCACCAAAAACTAAGAGCAGAAATAACGTCGGTCTAGGTGAACGCAAGGTCGTTCGTGAACGTGTATCATCTGATAGATAAGGAAATATTGTCCCTTTTTTCGGCATACTTTGCATTTTTAAAACAAAAAGAATATATCGAAACAAACAATAAAGTGGGAAAGAGTCGTTGTTTATATTAATGTTCGAGATGACTAGCTGTAATTGCAGTTAGAAATAGGTTTCGCGTCGCTTCTGTGTAAAATAAACTAACGATAATTAATCAATTAACTGATAAAAACGTACTGATATTCACAAATGCACATTTTGGATCCTTATAAAGTAAAGTAAATAATTTTAAAAGCACAAAAAGGTTGCTCAATTGCACAAAAAATCAAATGGCTAAACATACCTGCTCGATAGACTGCTGAAAACTGAAAACGGAACTTGAATAAATGAAGGAAAAGCCACGCGAGTGCCGAAACTGTCGAACCTTTGCAATGAATTTTGACGTCATTATTACGAAAACGAGGACCTAACCAATCATAATTAAGCAGGGGTGGATTATAGAGGTGTTTCTTAATTTCCGTTTGAAATAAAAATGAAAACATTTGAAATATAAATTACAAATTCTAACCTCTGACAAAATGAATTTAAATTATTTGAATTTGTGAACAAGGGTTTTTACGACAGTTGTAATTTGTTGGATAAAAAAAAGTAGAATAATTCAATTAGACTTTTCGTAAAAATTTGATTTTCAAGTACAAAATAAGAAAATGAGTGATCTAACTGAAGGCAAGTCTAAAGTGTTTGAATGTATATAGCTGCAAGGCAGATTCGTCATCTTCACTCTCACTCTGGTCCTTATTCCGGTGTTCCGACAGAAGTGGAGTTCCCGTTTACGAGACGTTTCTTCTACTTTAAACTTTCCTTAACCAAAAACATTATTCGCATCACAAAGCCGACCGCTGAGCTTCTACCTGCAGAAGCACGTGCTCGCCACGCGACTATTGTGTCCGGTAGTGAACATACTTTACGATTAATTAACTGAACAAAACCAGAACAACAATTGTTAAAAGCAATCTGAATATTTGTTTCGTGTTTCATTCATAAGTGTGCACTGGAAAGTGACAGTATACGTGAGAACAGGAGAGTGAAAAAACTTTAGTTATTGTTGGTGTAAAAAAAAGTTTAGTGTTTTAGTGTTTTAAAATTTACAGAAGATAATGGAGATTAACCAGGAATTACTAGTAAACCCATCGTCGAAAAGAAGAAGCGGAAGGATGAGGACTTGTGGATACAGGTTGTCAAAAACAAAAGCGTCAAGATTAAGGTAAGAATTGTTTAATCTACGCCATTTTTTCCTAATCTCCTCTGAGTTTTGTTTGGACATCAAAGATAGTTACCTTTTTAACCTTTTTCAAGTTTGTCATCTTTTCTGACTACCCAAACAAAAAAAATGTTTTCAAAAAATTAAAGTTCGGTATTTTAGTTCATTTAGTGCCAATCGTCAATTAGAAAAATCAGATATTTCTTTAATCATTTCTTAGACATTTTTGAAAGTTTGGAAACATATTTTTCTAGAATTAAATTACTGTTTTACAATTGTTTTCATTGAAATTAAAGAAATATAGCGATTTAAAAATACACACATTCGAACAATTAAAAAATCCTTTTTATTTGAACTTTGTCTAGTACAATTTAAATTATTTTTAGACACTATTCTTAAAAAAAATTGTTGAAGAAAGTCCATTAATTCGATAAAAATCTTTATGAAAAGTGAAATATTGAAATTATTGCCTTTCATTTCTTATATTACATTAAAAAAACTAAAGTGATTAATAGTGGCAATTTAGTAAAATTAACCTTAGAAACTGGTAAAACTAACCACTTGATTAGTTAATTTAACCAATTATTTGGTAAATATAACCCAAGAAAACTTAGTAATCCTTCCTGCCAACTATTTACACGGTAAATAGTACCATTTATTTTTTTTAGTGTAAACATTAAAAATTTCTTGTTTCAATTCTTCACACGTCTTTAATTCTTATCATTTGCGAGGGGTAGTCCACTCCACTTTATCGTGTACGAAGAATATATTCCCAATATTGGGAATACTTACTAATACTTAGGACAATTTGAGAATACCTGAGAATAGAGAATATTCAGAATTTTAGATTTTTGGAATTGCTGTTAAATTTTATCTAGGATTATAAATAATGATATTATTGTATATTTATTACATTCTATAACTACTTTTTCAAATTACAATAATAAATTCTAAGAAATGATCATATTTTACTAAGAATGACAATTTTAGTAAAAAGAAAAATAATAAAAGGAAATAAATAATGTTCGTCTGTTAAAAGTTTCTTAAATAAAATTAATCAAATAACAAAAATTGTAATATAAAGAAGACAAAATTTTAAAGTAAGCCTTTTTAAATGCTCAAAATGTATTATTTTCAGATAAGTGATATATAGATATATACCAATTGATTTTTTTGCAAAAGTAAAAATATTCTAAATCCTTGATCTTTTAGAGAAATTATAATTTTTTAAATATTTTTAGTTTCTTTTATAAATAACATTCTATTTTCAATGATTTTAGATTATGTGTTTTTTCAAAAATAATGTTTTTAATTATTTACCAATAAATAATCTGGACTTTAATAAAAAATTCTGTACTTTTTTGTAATATGCTTTTGTCCTTAATAATAATAAGCTATAATATTTTAAAAACAATTAATACGAATGATTAAAATCTTAATAAAATAAAATTGGAATTATATAATTTTAAAATACTTTTGAAATATTTAACTTCAAAATAGCGTTTCTCACGCGCTTTAGCGCGCGTATATTTCGCTAGTATGTAATAATGAAATGGAAGTTAATATTATAAATTAATGTTTTTTCATAAATTTGCATTTTAAAATATAAAAGAATAAATATTTATTAATAAATTGGACTTTTTTGATATCCAAAGTGAAAATAATAAGAACTCAGATTTTTGTACCTCATTTAAACGTTCAGAACTTCAAACGCATACGGAAAATGGAGTCACTGTAAATATTTGTCCTGAAAATGTTATGGAAAAGTCCTGAAAATTGCAGTGAGTTTTTTAGTAGACATCCTGTTTCATACATTTTCTTTTAATTCTGGACAAACAAAATCGTTTTCACCACACTCAAGCGTCACATTAGAAAACGTCAGATAAGAAGACTTAAATATTGTGCAAGTGAGAGCGAGTAGGATGCTCGACTATCCTCGTCTTAGTTCGGCAATATTCGTGCTTTCAAGCACGCGAAGTACATATTTCCAACCTTTTCGGGTGCACTCACTTGAGCACATTTTTCTTTAATGTTTTAAGAGAAACAAAAACAGTTTTCTTTGTTTGCTATTCTAACTCAAAATAAAACTGGTTGGACAACCACTTAATAATAAATAATTATTAGTCAAATATTATCATTATTATTTCAGTGACGGTTTTCTTATTGTCAAATATAATATAATATTTCGACTGTAAGAATTCATAAATAAAATTATCATAAACACTACACCATTATTTCATCTTTTATAATATAACTAATATTTATTTTGATTGAAAAGCACAAACGTAAACTTTTTAATTCATATAAATTTAAGTAAAATTTCACGCAGATACAAAAATTATTTTTTCTGTTTCCTTACGCAAGAAGCAATTGTAATTGTGAAAATTTTGGATTTTGAAAAAATAGTATAAATCGATGTAATTTCACATAATAAGCTTCAATTCGAAGTTTTAAGGCAATGTCCAGATGCATGTGTGTATGTGTGTCACCCTTTCTTGTCGTCAGGATATCTGCAGAATCTTTAGTCTGATTTTAATGAAATTTTCTGGAGACATGACACTCATAAAATTTGTTTGAACGGGATTTTTAAGAAATAATCGTTAAAATTTTTTTGACACCATTTTTTTGTAAAAAACATAGTTTATTTTAAAACATTTTACCTTCTTCAAATTTAAAATAAGTAACGAAAAAAGTGCATTCCTTGCATCTAGATGGATCGATTCACCTATATAAATTTTACATTTTACCAAAATTTTATAAAGTTTAAATAGGTGAGACAAGTTAGCGCCGCCAACTGCCCAAAAGCAAATTTATTATACACTGCCTATTTTTTGGTAATTTTGTACTAAGGAACTAATTTTTCTGCTCTTCTGCTTTTTGTAAAAAAAACGGGAGACGCTAACTTGACAAAACGTCAGCGGCGTCATGCGCATATCTCGACAATTAAAATAATAATGATTTCTCTTATTACATATTATTCTTTTTTGCTTTTTTTTGTCGAACAAAAAACCCTTCAATTCTACAAAATCAACCCTTACAAAAATAAAGAACCACTCACTATAATAAAACACGAAAACCCCTGAAAATAAAAAAAATCCATTTCATAATAACCCAGGTAGAAACCGTGTCATATCGGAATTGGTTTCCGACTGGGCCAGTAATGGGACAAAGCGTGCTCGTAAAGCTCTCTTCTCCGGCTCAGTACTGACTCAGTCAGTATTATTACTGAAACAGTATAAGACTAGTATTAAATCTGTACTATAAATCAGTACCGGGTTTGTACTGTTTGCTGTTGGCTAGAAGTCAAGGAAGAAGTCTTCGACTGCTGTCGACTGTTTTTTTGACTTCTAGCAGACGACAGCGATTCAAGAAAACAGTTCTCAACGGTCAAAGAAAAAAACTTATTTTTTTCGTGTACTGATTAAATCAATCAGTACTATACCAGTACTGGGTTAGTACTGATTGTCAGTACAAACCCTGTACTGATTTATAATACAGATTTAATACTGGCCTCATACTGTTTCAGTAATAATACTGACTGAATCAGTACTGAGCCGGAGAAGAGAGCTTTACGAGCCCGCTTTGTCCCAGTACTGGCCCAGTCGGAAACCAACTCACATATGACACGGAAATTTCTACCTGGGTTATTATGGTGCACAATGTACTATTATTGCATGGACATTTCGGCTTCCTCATACACGGAGAAAAAAAGTTAGCTGTTGTAGCTAACTCTTAGCTATTCCACCCAGGTGAGAAAGACCAAGACTGACGATGGATTGAAGCTTGGTTCTAGCTTGGTAACCCAGGCTGGGTTAGTAAAGCTTGAAACAGCCTTCAATCC
>WNHD01009120.1:0-10902 GCA_011057455.1 Ganaspis sp. Gsp50
TTTACCTTGATTTAAAAATATAATTTTACCAATGTACGTGTAGATAAAAAAATAAGAACAATGTAACGATTTTCTTTCATAGACAAAATATTTTTTTGAAATTAGGTCAAGTTTTTCAAAGAAGAAATGTTTTTTTTAAATGTCTGTCACAGAGAAGATAAGTTAGAGAATACGGTGTGTAATTATATAGCCGGTGTAAGTCCACTTTGTAATTACCAGTTCTCCGTAGTTTTAATCCCTTAAGGTCACATGGAAAAAACGAAACAAAGAAAACATGTAAAAAATCCGAGCTTTGAGCCAAATTACACCTTTTGCTACTTCACTTGCCCGAAGCCGAGTTAAATTAAACTGGTTTCTTCGACCGCAATGTTTTTCAAGAAATGATAAACTACCTGTAATAATATTAATTTTATACGTAAATTGTCATTATTTTTGCCTGGACCTCTATATTGCAAAAGAGTATCTTTTGTAGAAAATATTACTTTCTTTGTGTGCAATTATTTTCAAAGCACGTGTTTCAGAAAATATATTTGCTAAGACGTTTGACAGTTATTAAGTACAAAATCTAAAAAAAAACCTAGATTTCATTTTGCCAGTTTATTTTCAAATACTTTTATTGTTTTGGATGAAGAATAAAGATAAACCGGCTTTTGAAACATGACATCCCATAATTCAAATATAAGCAGGATGTCTGTCACTGTTGCTTCTTATACTACTGGCGTCTGACTGAAAAGGATGTTACTACTGGGAGTATATATCATGCTGTATTTCCTCTTATATTTCTATCAAAAAGCAAGCTTGCATAAAATCGCACTGATGCTTTGAAAATTCGCTTATCATTCAACAAGATTGCTCTCATTGTTCACTATTTTTTATTTTAACATTGATAACGTGCAACAAAATGTATTTCCAACGTTTCAATTGAATAAACACAAAGTTACAAATAAAATAATGTTATTTTAATATTTATCAAATAAACAATTTAACAAATATTTATCTGAAGAAAATAATACAAAATTACTTGCAGAAATTGTTATCTAAAAAAAAGAATACAAAATTACTTGCAGAAAATGTTATCTAAAAAAGGGAATACAGAATTACTTGCAGAAATTGTTATCTAAAAATAGGAATGCAGAATTACTTGTAGAAATTGTTATCTAAAAATAGGAATGCAGAATTACTTGTAGAAATTGTTATATAAAAAATGGAATGCAGAATTACTTGTAGAAATTGTTATATAAAAAATGGAATGCAGAATTACTTGCAGAAATTGTTATCTAAAAAAAAGAATGCAGAATTACTTGCAGCAAGTTTATCTAAAAAAATAATGGTTAATAACATTCGAATTTTCTATTCTTTGAGAAAAGTGAACACGTTTGAACTTCGAGACTAAAGTTTGCAATTTTTTACGGTGTATAGTGATAGTTAGAAGCATTGCTCCGACAGCTTCTGCATAATTATCCCAAACACCTGGCCCTTCATTCGTGGTTAGAAGGTGGTTTCGACCTCGGCTGGACTATTAATTACTAACCGGATCTCCCTTCGACACGCCCCTTTGTTGAAGTCTGATCTCCGTTACATATATTTTACAACAGTTATAATACTACTTGAAATAACTACGCAACTATTTTATCGTCCAAAAAAATTCTAGCTCTAATTTGTCTGAGATAAATTTCCACCTGCGTCAGGTGTGTACACGAATTTATTAACCTTTCTAATGACTTTTGCCAATCAAAGAAGATATTCTATATTCCCCATTCCATCTCTATTGTTCCAGTGTGCCAACAAAAAAAAATTATTCCCTCTAGAATAATTTTGCGTGGAAATAAAAGTGAATAAAAAATAAATAAAAGTGATCTATCAACTTCATTCAAACGTAAAAAGAACACAATATGACTGTGGTTGGTATTTAGTTAAAGAGGATTAAGAAAAGTTGAATAAGATCAGAAAATTGAAGCTTTCCTAAAATATAGATTTTGTGACAAACGAAGGACTTGTTTGAATATATCAGACACGATTTAACGCACAATGTGGTGAATTGAGAGCAAAATGTTATGGAACACAATACCCTGAAGTAGAAGATTTTTGAATGTGATTTATCTAAAGTGTGGGGATTTTTTTTATCCTCGTGGGAGGCTGAAGTTTGTGCAGATAATGCGACACAAAAGATGATTGTCGAAAGCGTCGAATGCAGAAGATCGCGGTCCTTGCACCTCTTGTAATCTCTCTTCACTTTCAGCCAATAGGGCGAGAGGTATTCACGAGTTTCATCATATTTAGATGTCTGTAGCATGCCTGACTGAGTTCGATTCAGACAAGTCTGACATGTAAATCAAAGCACATTTCAAGTCCGGGAGAAACTTTGATTTGAAGCGAAATCCAATATCTAACGAAATAATCAACATACTCGAGTGTGAATTAAATCTTCGAGAAGGTTTCTTTAATATTTTTAGATTCGTGAGTTAAATCAGAGGAATTCGATTAGTGAATCTAAAAATTGGATGATTTATGTGTTGGCGATAAACGCAGGTAAATTGATTAAAAAATTAAAAAATAAATAAAAGCAAAGAAAAACAAATAAAAGAAAAGAAAAACAATAAAAGAAACAATACTTCCCTATGAGGAAGCAAAATTAAAGAAACTTCCAGGTTGTTATGATCGTTTCATGGATTTTTATTTCGTTCATCGAGTCACCAAAATTGTGCTACGTAATTTGTAGGCAACCCCTTGTGAAGAATCAATAATCAATAACTGTTAAATACTTAATTAAATACTTAATTCGATGAATTATTCAAAATAATTATTACTTCTTAATATATCTAAGTGCTAAATCTTTAGATTTATACTATTTTAGTAGTAAATCTGTAGCTTTACTACTTTTGTTAGTCTTTGTTTTAACTTTAAAAATGAATCCTGATCTTTGCATCAAAGTATAATAGAAATGTACTGAAAAAATTGAAATAAAAATTGGAACGAAAATTGAAATAAAAATTTAAATGAAAATTGAAATGAAAATTAAAACGAAAATTGAAATGAAAATTGAAATGAAAATTAAAACGAAAATTGAAATGAAAATTGAAATGAAAATTGAAAAAAAGATTTCAATTAAAAGTAAGATCTTCGATTAAAATAATTTCTAAATTAGTAAACATCTGCACAGTATTGCATTTCATATTTGAAATAAGTGAATTAACTTGGGCAATAGAAATTGCAGGAAACTTGCCACAAGATAGAGACGATTCAATTGTAAGCAAATGGTTGGAACTGGCATTTGCAGAATCTCGATGGTGGTATGAGCGTCATGTAATATCATACCGTCGAGAGAATGGACTAAATTGCGAGACGTCATGATTGCGAGCAGTTTAGTGAATTAAATTTGCGTTTTTCACAGGAGACCAGTTCTCCAACCAAGTAAATCATCGATAACGAGATTGCAAGTGAGAGATGAGCTGCCTTCAACGTTCTATTCGCAATTTTACTATGCCCAAACCGTCGTTATATGGAACATGCAATAGGCTTAAGTTCGTCATTTCATCTAAAACTAATTACCAGTTAATTTGATTCAGGAACACGTGCTCGGAATAGGACCGGTTGCAATCAACCCTGAAAGCCAACCAAGTACAAACAAAATTACCGGTTGACACTGAGAAAGAAAAATTGGAAACGCTTTTTCCTTTATTTTCTTTGAAAAAAAAAATCTGGTTGATTTTCTCTTGTAGGAATTCATCCTCTTGATTTTTACCGTTTCTGAAACGGTTTTTGAATTGAAGAAGAAGAAAGCGAGAGACAATTATAAATGGTTTTTGTTCGAAAATTGCCACGAATTGGAAATATTGCAAATAATTTGGAAACGTTGCGATTACGTTAATTTGGAAACGATAAGAAATACAAATTGGGTCAAAAATTTGTTTCTATTCTTGCTTTCCTCGTTTTTTTCTTTCTTTATCTTTTTCCTTCTTTATTTATTTATTTGTTTACATCTTTCTTTCATTCGTTCTTTCTTTCTTTCTTTCTTTCATTCTTTCTTTCTTTCGTTCTTTCGTTCTTTTGTTCTTTCTTTCGTTCTTTCGTTCTTTCTTTCTTTCATTCGTTCTTTCTTTCTTTCGTTCTTTCGTACTTTTGTTCTTTCTTTCTTTCGTTCTTTTGTTCTTTCTTTATTTTCTTTCTTTTTTTTCAATACATTTTTAGAACCCTTCATTCCGAAGCTAAATATTTTAGTTAATACTGTTAACCTATATTTATTCAAGGAGGTTTAAAATCACGAAAAAGAGTTTAATTAGCAAAGTAAGCATAGAGGTGAAAGTAACAGTTGAGGCGAAAATCCATTGATCCTGGTTTTGTTTACTTCTCTCGAGTTTCTGTTTATAAGTTGGTTACAATCCCCTTAAACTTGAGACTCTTCAAAGGATTTTTCTAATTCGATTATCAACTGCAAACAAAGCGGGCCCTTTTTATTAAAAAAAAAGAAAGTTAAAACAAAATTTAAAATGTTAAAAAATATACCCAAAATAAAAATAGTTGAATAAAATGTTGAAAAAAACAAAATGTTTAAAGGAACAAAATGTTAAAAAGAACAAAATGTTGAAAAGAACAAAATGTTGAAAAGAACGAAAGGTCAAAAAGAACAAAATGTTGAAAAAAAAATGTTAAAAAAACGAATGTCAAATTGATTTAAAAAACCGATTTGTAACTGAGCAATTCCCAACAAGTTTTTTAATAAAAACGTTTTGCCTGGGGTTTTAGCTGAAAGACCTTGACCCTGACGAGGAGTTTTTCCGGTTGGAATGGGATGCAAGGAGAGTTGGTATAGAGATGGAAAGGATTCTAGCCACGCAAACGTGGTGTATTCATACACCTGGATCAATACCTGTGAGCCAGGATGAAGCCAGGACGAAGTTACCCAGCTTTATCCCACCCAACCTCCCAACGCTTTATCTCATCCTGCGCAAGGATATCGAACAATCAGGTAAATCGTACGTACCATTGCGCCGATGTGGCCAATTCTAAAACGCAATTGCTGAGAAAATACGACCACTGCATTATCCACGACGATAAACCTAGTCACGATGTACAATACACCCTTTATTTTTCTTTGTCTCTTTTTTCCTAAAACCGCATTTCAGAAAATAAATCACTTCTTTTAAAAGATTGCACTCCAAGCATTAGCAATTATTCCTCTTGAGATACTAATATCATTTCTGAAATAAAATCCATTCTGCTAATCTTTGGGTTTTTAAACTTTTTTATCTTTCACTTTTTTAAACTTTTTATTAGCTTTTCTTTTTTAAAACTTTTTATCGGCTTTTATTTATTTAAATTGTTTATCAGCTTTTATTTTTTCAAACTTTGTATTAGATTCGATTTATTAAAAGAATTTTATTCGCTTCGGTTTTTTTAAATTCGGTTCAATTTCCATTCATTTAGTTTTTATTGTTTCTTTGATTTTCTATAATTTAGCTTCTATAGTTTTCTATTCTTTCTATAGTTTAGCTTCAATTTTTTTCAAGACATTTTCTAATTTTTTTCTACATTTTCTAAATTTTCCAAGATATTTTCTAATATTCTTTCTCAAATCTTTCCCAAAATTTGTTGAACTTTACGTTTTTTAAAAGATTATATATTTATAAGAAGTCATGATTTGATTTCGTTATTGATCCTTCGTTTAAAATAATATGTTCCCAAAATTGTATTTTTTCACAACATCGTTACTTAAGAAAATAATCCAGTTTTTCCTGTATTAAAGAAATCGCAATGCGAGTTGGATTTTTTCCATTTTTTTTACGTCCACCTTCTCTATTGACTCATCGTTTTTTCAATTGCGGCATTTTTGCGGAAAAGTTAGTCGCAACTTTTTCACGAACCAGAGCGGAATAAAAACAAGGTGAAAACTTGACCAAAGGAAAATTAAGTTCTCTCGAGTTTTTTACTTGACTAGGATATAAAATGAAGACTTTAAAATTTTTCCCTTGACACTAGTATTTTTCTTTTTTTTTCAAAACCAATGAGTTAAGAAGTCAACGTAGTCATGGAAATTTAAAAACTTTCAACCAACGGGACGCGATTTTACATTTACTATGCAGTCGAGGTATATCTAGAATCTAAATGTTTAAATATTTATGAATCTCATGAAAAAATCTCCGGCCAAGATGGTGAGAGAGTTTTATCATTTTCTTGAATTGTAAACAGTTTAACTTCGATTCCAATCTTAAATACGATTCGGGTGATTAAACTTGAAATCTTTAAAGCTCATCGAAAGCAGAATATTTGGATTTATTTTTAAATTATTTACTTTGTGCTTGTAATTCTATTTGATTTTTCATGTTTAGTGTATGATTATATTTATATAACTAAGATAAATATAATTATGAGAAAAATGGATATTTTAGTTATTCAAATATAATTATGATAAAAATGAATATTCTAAATGCAATTATGAAAAATGAAAAACACTTGAATCTATAATCCTAGTTTAAACGTCATAGTTTTTAAACTTGTAACATTTTTAACATTTTAACTTTTAAGATTCTATAAAAAATAAATAATATACAGAATACGATAAATAGAAACAGCAATAAGAGAGATAATCTTTTAATGAAATTTTAGAAACGAGGTATTTACCAATTCACCATAAAGTCCTTTTTAAGGAAATAACTCTCTTGAAGTTTGGAGGCTTAAATTCAATTTGAGATGAATGGCATCGATACTTCCCCTTCCTGAGTGAAGGAATTTACGATTGGGGTTTCATCTCATTAAAAGCTACTTCCTCGCTTCGTTAAAGTTTTTCAAACAGTCAAAGGCGAATTAAATATTTAATAGGAGCCAAGAAAAGAGTGCACTCTATAGAAACAAAAGATTCGATTTTGAAGAGATTTCCCTCCCTTTCATCTTTTCAAAGAAAAATAGGAAGCTCTTTTCATACTTTTATGGAAAAAATATTTTCTATTCGTTCTTTTTAATAGATTGAAAAAAATTAGTTACAATTAGTATTGATTCTTTTTACATTCTCATCAATAATGAGAGCGTATTTAATAAGAAAAATAATTATTCTTCCCCGGTTTGTAATTAAGTATTAAATTGTTATAATCATTATAATTAATTAAAGGTTCTGGATATTTCAGCTATAGAATATTATTTATCAGAAAAATGGACAATTGTTAATAATGCTCCTTATTTTTTTCAAATTCATGTATTTGCGAATATAAAACTCATTAATTTTTCAAAATTCATGCAGGACAAGCATTTGAATTAATAGTGATAATTCGTTTTCATATCAAGCTATTATTTATCACTTCTCCCTACTTCCGTTCATTTTAATTTATTTCCTCTCATATAACTTTCTTGATTCAAGTGTGAAACGATAAATTCCGGACGAAAATTGATTTAAGTAAATATGATGAATGAGTTCGCTCATTATTTACTTAGAAATTTTCGAAGAGATAATAATAACCGAGAAATTTGATTATTCCAATCGATCTTATTACAATTTGTACCCGACATTGCAATTTTAAATTATTTATTTATCTCCTTGGTTTATTTATTTTATTTGGTTATTTTTTTTATTTGTTTATTTGCTTTATTTGTTCATTTGTTTTATTTGTTCATTTGCTTTATTTGTTCATTTGTTTTATTTGTTAATTTATTTTATTTGTTAATTTATTTTATTTGTTCATTTATTTATACATAGATTCTTCGCAATTTCATAAAGCCATTTTAAAATGACACTGAATCTGGCGGCCTAACCTAGCGGCCAGATGTTCTTTTCTCTTTTTATTAAAACATTTTTAAATATATAGAAAGACAAAAGAAAATCTAGCCGCTAGGTCAGGCCGCCAGATTCAGTGTCATTCTAAATTTTCCAATGTTTATTGTAAACTACCAATCAATGTGAAAATAACTTAAAAACTACTGAAAATACTGAAAAAAGGCAGAGTACGTTTTCCTTTATGTTTTCATGACATTGAAACAAATTTACACACACAGTACAAATAATTAACAAATTAATAATTATTGTTAATTTTCCATTATCAACTGTCTAAAAAATCAGAAACATTTCTCAAGATGATACAGAATATGAGAAACGATGCCCTAAAATTGAAACAAGCGAAAAGTCGAACTTGAGAAATGTTTTAATGAGAATCGTGATAAGTTCTGGAGCATTGGGATTGAATGATATTAAATCTGCCATAAGGAAGGAATAGCAATAATTGCATTTATACTGGAAACCAATTAAAATGTCGATTTCCGCTTGAGGTTAGTTACGTGTGTTTCATAAATGTTGAGAAGCAATTGAGGGTGAAGTGAAGGCCAGTAAATTCAATTGTGCCCCACAAGAGAAGCTCTACTTCCGCACCGTCTTTTCGAAACTTTATTTTCTCAATGATAATTACAGTTCCTATGTAGTTTAATGGAAAAGTAGTGAGAAAAAATGGAAAAAATCAGAGAGATACATCTCAAAGGTTTCGTTATTTCTGGGAAATGAAAAGCAAGCTCGTAAACGATGAAATGGTCCTTCGTGGACTGAATTGCAAATATCTGTGCTGAACTTTGATCCGACTCACATTTCCAGGTTGAAAGAGTAAACATCGTATCTCTGCTGTTGTAAAAATCTTTACACTGCAAGATTTTCTCTTTTTATAGTTTTCTGCCAGAGTTTGAGTTTAAAAAAACCAATGTTTATATTTTGAATTTTAATAAAAACGAAGCTAGAATAAAATGGATAAAAAGGTATAAAATGGATAAAAAGGTATAAAATGGATAAAAAGTTATAAAATGGATAAAAATGAAGAAAATGTTTTTCTACTAACAAAAAATAAATAAAGCTATAAACATTTTTTTACTGTTAAAAAATAATGTTTCTAATATAGTTCTTAATTTGAATGAATTAGCTTTTTATCAAATTCTAATTTTCTTGTATGATAATTATGTGAAATAATTGTAAATTAGGGTAATTCCTGGACCCCATAGTGATAGTCATATCCTCATTTGTGCAAGAGTTTAGTAATTTGTGAAACGCTGGACAAGAGAGAATTTTCGGAGCAACATTGTGTAATTAAATTGACGCAAATTGCGCATTTTGAGCTAATGCGTTTTGTTGCAGCGGGAATTTTCTTGCTGCCGAATTAACATGCGTATATCACACGAGAGAGAAACGCGGTCATGCTTCTTCACAAGAACATTCTGGCTCGTTTGTGCATATGCAAATACATATACACTTTATTATAATTACGGCCAGTGTTAATGAGATCCAGCGATATTTGCTCTACAAAGTTGCGACATCTATTTTAAAGCACTGACCCCATGAAATTGCAACGTCCTTGTTAAAATAATAATCCCTCGGTTAAGAACTATTTGTTAAATATGCCAAAACATCAGAAACGTAGGAAAATACCGTTTATTATTTCAATTATGACTTTATTAGCAAATATTTGTCTCTCGAAATTAATTCCAGACTTACGGTCTCAATTATTCAACAAATGTTGAGACATTCAGATTAGAATGCTATATTACTTTAATCATATTTATAACTTTAGTAATATTCATCATACTTTAATATATTAATGCTAATTAATATTGCTTAATATTACCTAATATTATTCAATATTACCTAATATTACTTAATATTACTTAATATTACTTAAAATATTTTCAATATTCTTAATATATTCATCACTTCAATAATATTCGACAACCACTTTGATAGCAATTTAGGTGTTATTATTATGACTTGAATTGGATTAGAAATAATATTAGTTCAAGTTGAGTTTGATGAAAATTCAGTATCCTATCAGTTGTGTCCATTAATAGCAGGTTCGATCTGTGAATCGTCAATCGTACAATTTCGGAATAATAATTGAATTATCAAGCGCTCCCGATGAGCGAGATATGACAGACCACATTCAAGTGAAATTTCCGCTGGAGAGTAGTAACGTGGTGATAAACGCAAAATCAATTAAAGTGACCAGGCCGAAATCAAAATCGAAATACAGAACTTGGATAATTTCATTAAATGTAATTTCTTCAAGTACTATTAAAATCGACTTCACAGTTTTATAAACTGATACTCCAAATCTCGTAAAAAGTTTTCTAATAAAAGATTCGGCAATAAAAGAGTCGTAACAAATTTAATTAACTGGTAATCAAAAGATAATTGAAATCTCTGTCAATGCTGAAATGTCCAATTGATAAAAAGAAAACTATTTTTTAAATAATGGCTAATCGAATTCGCCAAAGAAATAAAATAATCGGTTTATACAATTATTTTTTATACAATTATTGTTTAAACAATTTATGCAATTTAATATTTAGTTTATTTGTTTATATTTAGTTTATTTCTTTATATTTACTTTATTTGTTTATATTTAGTTTATTTGTTTATATTTAGTTTACACAATTAAATCCGCAACTAAGTGTATAAAAATTACATCAGTTTGTAATGGTTTTTATTATGCAAAATGTGAGACAAGATTAATTTTTGTTTAGACTAAATCCATTTCAAATCAAGCAATTGGATAAGATCAAATTACAGATTTAGTGCATCGAATTTATTACTCTTCACGAAATATAAGATATTTTTCTGAATTTGAAAAAGAGACCGTTTTTAACAAACTTGTGAAAATTTCAATTTTTACGTTAAAAATCGAAAAAATGACCAACAAAAATTTGTTTTGCGTGCCATTTTTTTCTAATTAAGATAATCTAATTTCTTTTGCAGATTCTTATAGATGAATTTGTCTGTTTTAAAAATCCGTTTGAAATTTGAAAAAATCTTTAAAATTAACAAAATGGCTGCAGATTTTCAAAATAAATGAATAAAGTCAACTTTTTCAAAAGCACTTTCTTTTTTTGCTCAATTTGTTACCACAAAATCTTACAAAATGTAATTTTTTAAATTTCAGAAAAAAA
>WNHD01009123.1:0-12176 GCA_011057455.1 Ganaspis sp. Gsp50
TGAAAAAAATATTTTGAAAAACACCCTAACGCACAAAATTAAAATTCTGATTTTAATTAATTTAAAAAAAAATTGCGACGTCACATTTAGGGTGACCCCTCCATACCCCATGTCACGTTTCGTAAGACCCCTTCCCCCGTCCCAGAGCGTAACGTCATTTGTGAATGGTCCCTAAATAACTAACTTAAACTGAAATTTAAAATAATTCCCAATAAACAAGTTAATTTTTAGAAACTCCTAACACAATACAAACAAAATAATTTTGGTTTCCTCAAAAATCCCTCTATATTTTTGGGCTCGTTCCCCAATCTCAAAAAACTATTCGCTAAAAATACTACAAATACTACTCATATCTCTCAACCCTTTTCTACACCCCTGATGACACTGGTTTTCTTTTGCTCGTCCCAATCTAAAACACAGGTACCCTTTTCAACCACCCTGACGACATTGAATTTTTTTAATCATAGCAATCTAAACCCTGTTACCCTATTCAAAATTCCGACTTAGGATCCGTCGTCGGATCATATTAGTATCCTACATCGGAAAATACGTCGGATCCTATGTCAGAAACTACATCGGGAACGACGTCGGAAACTAACTCGAAAACGCATCGGAAACAACATCTTCCGGAAAAACCCGGACTGATGGTCATCCTAAATTTATTTAGAAAATGAAAAGTTGTAGTGTGAATTCGCTCAGGCAATAAGCCTGGAAAAAGAATTCGTGGGCCTGGATAATTTAGGTAACTTAATGATTTTAATTTATAATTTTATTTTTTTAAATAATAGTATTCTTATAACTGAAATTTATATAATTTTGAATTGTTAAATCAGTTAAAACACAAAACTGTCAAACTTAACCTTATTTTTTATGGTAATGAGTACCTATACGTTTTTTAGAATGATTGAATCTGATTATATTTATTGATAAAACAATATTAAATATTTATTCGAAGAACTTTTGAAATAGTTTTTACTTTTTTCTCGTCATTGATTCTAAAGAATAGTTATATTTTGCCAGTGTAATAATGGTGAACGAATTTACCCTTATGCTAGGGTAATGTCGCTCTCAACAAAAAGTATTGTAAATATTTTTCTGTTACATATTTTAATTTATATATGCCGTAATAAGCAAGAGAAAGAGTTAGAGAATCTACATTTTTAGTACCATTTATTTTTAATGTATTACGAAGTTATTTAAAAAAGAATTAATAAACTGAGCAAAATTTTCCCGTTTTACGGTACTAAAAGACAATATATAGCAAAATACATAGGGACATTATGTCCGAAAAAATCGATTTTCACTTTTTTGTTGATTCTTATAGAAGAACATGTACTCTTTCCAATGCAATAAACCGCGCATTTTGAGCTTCATTACTTTTTTTTTACAAATGCGCTTTAAAGAAGGACTTCATTGTTAAAAAAAAAACGTGAAAATTTTCAGTAGAAAAGAAGTCTATAACAAGTAGAAAATTACATTCATTTCATGAAAATTTTGCTTCCTTATAGATGATTTTTTTACAAAAATCAACCTTTAATATTTTTTAATAATTCAAAAAGTATAATTTATTTAAATGTAATTATAAAAATAATTTAAATTTTAAATCCCATAAATAATTGAAAAATTACAATTTATCTATAAATTTCAGTTGAAAAGACTTAAAAGATATTTGGAGAAAACAGGAATGATTTTGAGTACCGAGAAAACGAAAATAGTAGTTTTTGAAAATGGAAATGGAAGGAAATAGAATAGAGAATGGAAGTTGGGGGAAGACTAGTTGGAGGCAGTGAATGAAATAAGATACTTGGGTTTTAAAATGCAGAAAAATGGAGGAATAGAGAAGCATATGCAAGAAAAGAAAAGGAGAGCAGTAATTGCAATGAAAAGCCCGTGAAGTATAGGAGAAAAAATCTTCAGGAATAAATTTGAAAAGAGAATGAATATGTATAAATCATTAGTGGAGAGTGTAGGATAATTTGGAGCAAAAAGTTGGGGATGGAAAGAAGACGACAGATTGAATGGAGTAATAAGAAGAAATGTAAAATGGATCTTAGGATTAGACAGAACGACACCGAACTATATCTTATTAGAAGAAACAAAAGTGGAAGAAATGATAGAAAAAGCGAAAAGAAGAACAATAAGATACGAGGACAGGGCCGGAAAATCAGAGAAGGAATTAGTAAAAGAATGCATAAAAGAAAGAGATGGTGAAGGAAGAAAAGGGGGGGATGGAAAGTGGTCAACATTAAGAAGAAAGGTATTGGAAGATACAATAGGAAAGACGGAGATGAAGAAAGCTTTAGAAAACGGGGAAGACTTGGAGGAGAAGCTAATGGTCAGGATTAAAGTTGGGGCATTAGAGGAAAGGAGAAAGAGAATAGAAGAATCTAGATACAGCGAGGTATATAAAGATATGTGAGAGGAAAAAAAACCGGGATATTTAAAGGGTAATAGAAAATACACGGACAGGAAAACTATAGCGAGATATAGATGTGGTAATGAACCAAGAACGAAAGAGCACTGGAAGGAGAAATAGCAAGAAATGTGTCGAATTTGTAGAAAAGTAGAGGAGAGAATGGAATACATGATAAGAGAATGTAAGGAAACTAAAGTGAATGAGGAGATAAGAGAAGTACTGAAAGGAGATGGACAAGGGATAGAAATATTGAGAAAAATAGAAGAAAAGAGAAGACAGGTGGATGAGGAAAAAAAGAACTTTAAGAATGACAAATAAATTTTGTATTTGATAGTTGAGATTTGAGATTTTAAATTCTATTTAATTACACTGCGAGTCCCATCCGTGAGAGACCGATCCGTGAAACTCTGTTTACTTTAGTTGGTGACGCTGTGTGTGCGACGTAAGAGGAAAGTTTCGTGCGACGCTCAGGGTAGTATATATTAAAGGTTACCGGTGTCTCGATGTTATTTAATTTAAAATGTGTAAAAAAAGGAAAGCAAATATCTTTTTGACATATGGAGACAAGGTTAAGTGGCAAAAAATTAAATCAGGTGCTTCTATAGAAGAAATAACTAGTAAGCACCAAATAAGTAATGCTTCATACTATCGACTGGTGAACAATGGATCTCAAATTCTGTATGATTTTAACAATATTGAGTCAATTAACAAAAAAGACAAAAAAACAAGTACTGATGAGATTCTAGATGCAGCTGTTATAGCCTGGTTACAAGTGCGCGACCGTGGCGATCCTGTTTCTGGTGCAATAATAAAAGAAAAAGCTCTCATTTATAGTCAAATGCTTAATCCTTCTTCAAATTTTAAAGTAAGTGCTCAGATAAATAAGAATAAGCTTATCTTTATGCATGTAAAATACAAAAATTTTGCCAATATTTACAGAGATACTATAGCTGTCAACGTACATAACCTCAAACTTGAAAACATTTTATTTTAAAATTAGAATATTTGAAGCAATGCATAAATAACATAATTTTAAATTTTAAAACTAACAGATTATATATCTTGTTGAATTAATAAAATTAAATGTTAACATAATTTCAGGCAAGTGACGGTTGGCTTCGACGTTTTAAAATACGACACGGCGTCAGAACGTGTGAAATGAAAGGAGAGAAATTATCTCATAATTCCGAAAGCTCTAAAATATTTTCTGAGTATTTAACTGAAAAAATTAATCAAGAAAATTTATCTCTGGACAACATCTACAACGCTGAAGAGACAGGATTATATTGGCGAACATTAGTTACTTCAGCTCTTGCTTTGCCTACTGAAACCGAAGTGTCAGGAAGAAAGGTTCTAAAAGATCTCATCACAGCGTTATTCTGTTCTAATGCCATTGTCAATCATAGGATATCTCTTCTAACAATTGGAAAATCACAAACACCTAGATGTTTAAAAAATTTGGTAACTCCAGAAATGAAAGGAGAACGCCTAAAATATTTTTAATCACTTGACGTCATTTATACGCACCAAAAAAGTTCCTGGATGGACAGGGCAATATTGATGATCTGGTATGTAATAACAATTTTATTCAAAGAGGAAGAATTTTTGTAAATTTTAAATAAATACATATTTTAAAATTTTCAAAGCGGTAAAATTTGTTTTTTCATTTTGCACGATGGTCTGGTGTACAACATTTATAGCAAAACGACCAAGAAAAAGATTTTAGTGTTTTAATTTTTGTTCATGTTGTACAGAATAATTAGAATCAAATGTATGTATATATAATAGAACAATAATAATAGCGGACATTTATGTAGTTTAAAATATATAAATTAGGAATAAGGAATGAAAAACAAGTTTTTTTTTAATCGTTTGTACTTTTAAGGTTGAGCATTAGACTATGATCATTTTGCGTAAACGGAAAAAATTTGTAAACTTTAGTATGTATTTGAAATTCTGAACTTGGAAATGAGCGAAATTTAAGTTTCATTTACTTCAAATATTTTTTACACATATTCAATTTTTACTTTTTGTTACAAAGTCCAATAATTAGTTTTTTTATTTATTATAATTAAAATAATAATTTTATTATTACAATAATAAATTAATGAAAATATTAGAATTTATTTCACAATTTTGTTTAGATAATATTTAAACTTTAAGAAACACACTTCAATAAATTTTCATTTTTTAAGCATTTCAAATTTCATAAGTCGAATTACACATTTTTTAATTGATATTTATATTTTTCAGGTATAAGGATGCACATATTCTTAGTGTTTTAAAACACTAAGAAGAAATGGTCACTTTTAGACAATGCCCCATCGCACCCAAGTTTAGAGGAGCTAAATTCTGTAAACGCCAATTTTAGAGTTGAATTTTTGCCATCCAATGCAACGGCAATGATTCAATCCATGAATCAGGGTTTAATATCTTTGACCAAAAAAAGTTACAAAAAAAAACTTATTGAGACGTGCTTTACTTTTCTCTGGTGAAGGCACTGAAACCTATTTAAAACATTTAAATCTTGAAGAGTGTTTCTCTCTTCTGAGTAAAGCTTGGAACGATTTAGAATCGATGACTCTTCATAAGGTATAGAGACCACTTTTGGGAAATTCGTTGATTAACTCACAGGATTGTTTTCCTTCGGACCCTTCAGAAGAGCACGAGTTAAATGTTGCAAAATCTGATGAAAATACATTAAGTTTCCTGGAAAAATTTGGTGACCAAGTAACGCCACTTTTTCCGGAACAAAATTTCTCGGTAGAAGACTCAAGAGAATTTCTTATAAATTGGTTGGAAACCGACTATTATGATTGCGGCTGGGAGACACTGTCTGATAATGATATTTATAATTTTGTAATGAATGGCTAGATAGATGCCCAAATTGTCAACAACAGTGAAGAAAGCGAAAATAGGGTGAAAGCTGTGCAGTTCAAAAAATACCATTGTCAGAGGCGTTTAACAGTTTAACTGTATTAAAAACTTGGATGGAAAACGAAGAAGAAATCCCTCAAAAATGCCACACTTGCATTCAAAAAATTAAAGATATATTAAACCAAAAAATGTGCGAAAATTCACAAAATAAAGTATATTTTCAGCTTTAAATTATTATGGAAAGCGAAGAAGTAATCCCACAAGAAAGCCACGCTAGTATTCAGAAAACAAAGGATATATTAAACCAAAAAATGTGCGAAAATTCGCGAAATAAAGTTTTTTTTTCAGCTTTAAATTATGGAAAGCGAAGAAGTAATCCAGCAAGAATGCTACGCTAGCATTTGGAAAACAGAAGATATATTAAACCAAAAAATATGCGAAAATTCGCAAAATAGAGTATATTTTCAGCTTTAATCAAACAATTATACATTTTAATTTTAATATGAAAATGTAAATATTAACTTTAAATCTTATGTAACGTTGGAAAACAATTCGAAATTTTAACTCTACTTTAATAAATTTAATACAAATATATCTGCAAATAACATTTCATTTCCCAGTCCCTAATATTTCTAAAAGCAAAATTTGACACAAAAACATAACCTTATTTTCAATGTTTGTCTGATTTCTTCTTCAAATTAAAGTTTTATAAATGAAAAACATTGGTTCTATAATATTTGTTTCATAACAAAATGTATTTAATGAGATATTTGTTTCATGTCAAAAGTTGAAAATTTATATTATACATTCCTAATGTATTATTCTAAACTTCATTTTAAAAAATTAATCGACAATTTATGCATAAATATATCATTTACAACAACAATGTTATACTACTGGGATACTATTGGTTCAATACGAAAATCCGTACTAACCCAGTAGTGATTTTTAGTACTCAACCCAAGCCAAACGCGTTATCTGCCTCTCGTAAAGTGTCTAACACTATTTTCTAAAGAATTTATTTTGAGAACTCGCTAAATTCTATCAAGCAACATTTAAATACGTTAAAAAGCGTATATGTGACGCGATCTGAAGAAAGGGACCTTACAAGCATTTGAAATTAGCTTATATTTGCTGACAGTTTTAACTTAATTAATGCTTTTTTTTTAATTATTTGCATCCAAAAAAAGTTTTTCTTGAATAGCTTTTTTGTATACTGTCGAGAAAAACTGTTTTTGTTTGCAAATAATTAAAAGGAAACCATTACTTAAGATAAAACTTTCAGCAAATATAAGCTAATTTCAAATGCTTGTAAGGTCCCTTTCTTCAGATCGTGTCACATATTTTGAAAGTAGCCACGGTCCTGACATCCACGATCCTGACAAACTGACTTTATGTTAGCGTAGCTTCATTAATATTACAAACTTTCAGTAGTCCAAGTGTAGGTTAATTATATTCAATATATATTACTTTTCTGTGCAAATAAAGTAAAGAAATATTATTTTATTTTCAAGTAATAAATTACCACCGTACTGACCATAACTTTTTTTTAAACAGATAGTGCGTAAAAATTGTCAAATTAAAGTAAATAATTTTTAAATGTTTCCATTAGTAATGCTCGATAATTTCATCTTGACATTCCTGCTTAAAAATAATTCAAATAAAAGAGAATTCAGAATGAAAGTAAGTATTAAAATAACGCTTTTTTAAGCAGGTGTACAAAATTGTAAAAATTGGAGATATGAAGCAAAGTACTCATATATAAAGAATATCATTTTATTGAAAATGTTTTTATAGGTAAAACATCTAATTATATTTGTACTTTAAAATAGTCAAGATAGAAATATAATATTAGACCAAATTGAAATTTTGGTAGAAGGTAAACTCAATATTTTAAAAAGGGAATTGCCACGGTCCTGACAATTTGTAACGATTTTTTTTCCCTCGCCAATGGGATCTTAATCGTACATTTTAAATAAATAAATTAGTTAGATTCAAAAATAATAAAAATAAAAGCACTTCAGTATTTTGCGTAAACTTATTGAAATTATATTTCCATTGAATTAAAAAAATTGATTCGATACAATAAAAATAAACAATCGTGATACTCACACGCGCGCATACCTATACAAGCACGATTGTTTCATTGATTCTAGATATGATTAAATAATAAAATGATAAATAAAGAAATTAAAGAAAAATGACTTATCGTCCCGGTCTGCAATCCAATTCAGTAAAGCGGGACAAGCGGCGTCTATTAGTGAGGTTGAGGGAGGTGAGCAAGAGACTTGAGAATCCAAACGTAACAAAAAAAATTTGATTTTCCAAATCAAATGAGAAAGTATTTTTTATCTCCATAAACTCCTTGAATTTTGGTCAATTTAATCTCTCCTTTCAGCTCGCATGTCCTCAATGTGGTTTCTAATCGCCACTCAATTAAATCGCCACACTATTTCAATACACAATAAAAATAAAATAATAAATTAAAATGCATGATTAACAAATAAATAAAACAAAATAAATATAAATTAATAATAAAATTTGCACCTTTGAATAAAAAAAAATAGTTTTGGTCGAATTTAAAATGTGGTTGTAAATTTTATGTGGAATCGCCCATATATTTTATTTTGGCCAATATATAGCAATGAATTTTGATTGAAGGTCGTATTAAATGTTTAATAATTTATTAATAACAAACCGATTGTTTAATAACATTTTCAAAAATAGATGTATTTATACATACAGTTATCTATTCAAGTTAAAACTAAAGGCGATATATAGTTCTAGGGGACTTACATTTGACAACAATTTGTTTAAACAATTATTGTTTAAATAATTGAAATTATCATCTTTTTGTTATAATAATGATCTATTGTTATTATATCTCCAATTGAACATTCACATTCTTAATATTTCTAATAGATTTAACTGTAAGCGCTTTATACACGTAATTGAAATCGCCATCTTTAACCCCCACTTATAACCCTTAAAATAACATGTCTGCCAAAATACAAAAATATTATAAATATAAACTATAAAAATACATCAAATATTTTTTGTTTATCTGCAAAATTGTTTAAGGTAGAATTCAATCTGTAATTTATACTTAGGTAATGTTACTTGTTAGATAAAATGAATTGATTTCAACTTCTTTTGAAAAATCGATAAATCGTAACGATTACAATGCTTCCTGTATAAGGAAGCTAAATCAAAAGATCCAAAATGGACAAAAATTTGAACATGAATTAAGACTAAAACAAACATATTGCTCGATTGTACTTTGTTTTGCAATATCAAAGTTACGTTGAAGAAAATCAACAAACTACATAAATAGAAACACTTGGACACTACTCACATTTTTGAAATACTTATACTATTCAATATTTTGTTATCTATTTTTTACTAATAAGATTTATATTTTTGGTACATATTTGTGAGAAAGGTTTTAGGACGGAAACACACATTCTCAGTGGCAACTATATGTTGCCGTTGGGAAGGTGTGCACGCATGGTTTTACGTCCGTATGAAAGTCGTTGATGAGCGGAACATTTGAAATTGGACTGTTGGAATAGCTTGAAAATTATTTTTTTTCGAAACATTTATTTGTTAAAGTGAGGGATATTATTAATTTTTTATATTTGTTATCGAATATACTTTTGAATTAACATGATAAACTTGTTAACATAGTAACAAAAATATTGTTATTAAATACATATGCGGCTGCTGCTAATTTTATTAGAAACGTTAAAATGCAAGTTTTGGGAAATGACAAAATCAGTCTTGTAATCGAGCCGATTTTCGATTTTCCAAAAATAGTCTGAATCAACTTATTTTCATCTAAAAAGTATAAAAACGAAGTTGGAAGCCAATGTCCAAATGTATGTGTGTGCGTGTGTGTGTGTGTGTGTGCGCGCGTGTGTGTGTGTGTGTGTGTATGTGTCTGTCACGCTTATTTTGTCGCCTCGATATCTCTCGATCACTTTGACCGATTTTAATGAAATTTGGAGGAGTTAATACCCTTATAAACATCTCAAAACAGACCAAGGGATTTTTAAAAATACCAACTTAAAAAATACGGGTTTTTACACAGAATTTTTTCTCTATTAAAATTTTAATTTACGAGTGAAAAAAATCAATTCCTTGTATCGAGACGAATCGATTGACCTATATAAAGTATATATTTTACCAAGAATGAACAGAGTAAATGATAATTTTTTATGAATTTTGACGTTTAAAACCACATTTTTATTATAACTTTTAAAATTTTCCGTTTTTAATGGTATTTCTTTTTGAAAAAAATTTTTATATTGAAAAACGAGTCCATTGAACTGTATTCAGTATTTATATCACCAAAAATTTAAGAAAAAATGTTTACTTTTTTGTTATTTTTCACATTTAAAATTGAATTTTTTATTATAACTCTTAAAATTGTATTTTTCTAATGGTAATTCCTCTAGGCAAAATTTTCTACATTAAAAAACGAATAGATTTACCTATGCATAATATATATATATATTTTTTAACTGATATTTTTAAGTTAAAATTATTTAGTTAACTTAAATTAAATATATATTTTATCAGAAATTTACTTAAAAACTTGAAATTCTTTTTTCTGTGAGGAAGCAAAATTTTTACCACTAGTTTTGTTTGTAAACGTCAATATTTGTAAGTAATTATATATTTTCTACAACTTACATATCAAGCAAAAACATTAGCAAAAATTGCACATTTATTTATTTTATTTTATTATGTTAATTCAAAAGTATATTCGATAACAAATATAAAACATACATATCCCCCACTTTAAACAATAAATATTCCGAAACAAAAATAATTTTTAAGCTATTCCAACAGTTCAATTTCCAAGTCTAGAAATGATGATTTGATTAAAATAAGTCTACAATATTTTTTAAATAATAGTTTATTTCATGGCATAAATGAATTAAAATTATATAAAATAATATATTTATAGATAATAAATAACAGGATAGTTAAAATTATTGGGCAGTGTTTCTGAAAATGAAGCTTTCTCTATGAGGAAGCAATTTTTTTGGTGATCATAATTTAAGGAAACAAAGTGTTAAAATAAATGAAATGAACACAATATCGTTATGCAATATATAATAGAATTCTCAGCTAGTTATCTATATCTTTATAATCAAAATAACTGAAACTTTAGAATTTTACAAAACTTGAAAGATTTAAACATTTTATTAAATGAACATTCATAAAACATTTTGTCTTTTACAGAGGAAAGAAGTTTGTCAAATTACCTTACGTAGTAAAGGGTATGGATGTATCTTTTTCTGGTATTTTGACGTATGTTCAAGAGCGTTTACGTAATTGGTTAAAATCCGGAGAATATTCAGTCGACGACTTATGCTTTTCGTTACAGGAAACATTATTTGCAATGCTTATTGAAATAACAGGTAAATAACATAAAAAATAACTTTGTTGTTTACTTTCTTGTAGTAATAATAGTGTTGTGATTTCTGTTCCTTTCATTGTTCTTTTTCATAGAGAATTCAAGGGTCTTTTTATTTTAGAAGTCCACGCTTATTTCGTTACGATTCAGCTGGATCCTTTGTTATGCAACGTTGATTTGATTTTTCCAGTGTCTAAAGTGAGAAGCCCCTAGAAATTCCTCATTTCACAATGATATAAAAAGAACAATTTTGTTAAAAACAAAATCTCAATATGTTAATCGATGTGTGTTTAAAGAGTTAAAAAATAAATTTTTATTAATTATGATATTGTTCTAAAAAGTAGGCTTCCGTTTCCAGTCTTATGATAGTATACATGCAGATTTATTTATGGTAGTGTTTATTTTAGGGTTTTTTTGGAATTGATTGAATTAAGAGTGGGTTAAAAGTGATTGAAAGAAGTGTTATAAGGTGCAGGATGGGATGGTATGTGTGTGGAGGATCAGTAAAGTTGTGAATAAAAAGTTACCCTATTAAAAATTCCAATATAAGATCTAATATCGGATCCAATATTGGAATTTGAGCTCGGATCCTATATTGGATCCAATATAGGTTCCAACATAGTTTCCAACATAGTTTCCAATATACTTTCCGATATACATTCCAATACACTTTCCGATATAGTATTTCATTTGGATATGAATTTTTAACTTTTATTTGTATTTTATACTTTCTTAATAATTTGGAAGGGAGATTACAAGGGATACTGCCCGCGCAGTGATGTATTACTACACGTATTATTTCTGCATATCGGACAGCATTAACAATTGCTGCGCAGGCCCTTGCTAGTGTCCTGCTGTAGATCTTCTGCCGTGGGTAAGGGAGGAAGTTTTCCTCCCTTCCAAGGAAAGAGATGCTTCCGTTTATACGGACGAAAACAATCGAAAGAAGGACCGCATCCGCAGAAAAGCGAGATGCAAACTCCTTCACAGATGACAGAACAGATGGGAGAGGGATGAATCAGGACAATGAACTCATTGCCTGATTCTCACGCTCGCCCCATGGGTAAATAGAGAGTTCGAAGAAGTCTCCTTTCATTTAACACAAGTGCTGTCAGGTCAAGGGTGTTTTAACTCGTACCTGCACCGCTTTTAGGCTTCACAGAGCTTCCCCTATTCCCCTATTTTTCCTCTATTTTAAAGAATTACCCTTTTCTCCCCTTTTTTCAAAAATGTTCCCCTTTTTTATTTAAAACCTAAAATTTTTGAACTGACTAACGTTTTCAAGCAGTAAAGGAATCAAAAGAATTGTATTTTTTTAGAACTAGTCACAAGAGGGAGTGTAAGAAATCGTGTTGGCAATTAGAATGCCGTCGGTAATATAACATTTGCTGATAAAGACTGCACCTTCACTGGTCAAATTTATTTCCCTGTTTTACCAGCATGTGACAGCCGCCATTT
>WNHD01009129.1:1795-12278 GCA_011057455.1 Ganaspis sp. Gsp50
CTTAATAAAGAATAATTATAATCATTTGTGAAAGACAGCAACGGTTGTTACTGAATATAGCGAAAGAGGAATTTTGTAAAGAATGAATAAAATTCTAAAGTATCTCCATTACAAACTGAAGAGTTGAATATTTTCTTAAATGATATATTTCTCACATAAATCAGAATTTTTCATAGAGAGCAATATTAAGTGTGGGCTTTGCCTGAACAATTAGAGTTATGATGGCATAGTTGGCATCCTGCTGTCGCGAGCTCCACAGGTTCCAGAAACCAGTTTAGAATAAAAGCCTCTGCCAGTCATTGTTTGTACTTCTTGAACCTTTGAGAGTAGGTGGCTAGTCTTGGTGAATCTTATGAATGGATCGTGCATCATTTGTTTCGAATTTTCAATTTATAGTTGTTTAATCGAGAAGATAGACAGCACATGTAGTCTCCTATAAATTACAGGAAACTGAGCTTTAAATCAAATTTTCGAAATTGCAGTTCATGTTCATTTGTTTTCGCCCAGGCAAAATTTTTGGTTTTGGGTAATTGTTGATACCGTTTTGTTTAGATAGAAAGTTGATTGTATAGTTTATTTCATTTCAAGGTTATCAAATTTTGTATTTTCATTTGGTCCATTTCATTTTTTAGTTATACATTTCATTGTTTTAAAACATTTCTTTTGTAAAGGGTAATTTTGGTGATAAAAGGTTGTTGGGGACATTTTGTGACGGCGGTTGTTGGTTCAAGTTTAAGCATAGAGTATGTGGGAAGTGTGGAACGAAAAAATGTGACTGTTCCGTTGGAGCAAGCTTTCACACGAGTCAAGTCATTAATGAATCGTCCTATACCCTGTTACTGCTGACAACACGAGTATTTTACATAGCTAAGAGTCAGGGAGGGTCTCCTAGATGGCTCACCCACGACCGTCCTGTTTCTCTAACGGGTTTAGTCGCGCCGTGTTATAATTACTAACGCCATACAAAACATCTTTATACGCTGCCCCATAAATTAACTCATTACGAAGAATCGGAATCGGAGGAATCGTTAATTAGCATGGAAACCGGTGAGCGGCTTCGCCAAGTTGTGTCTATAACTTTCGTCGCGCCGCGCCGTGCAACTCTTGTCGCATGCTGCATTTCCTGATCTCTTCCACCAAAGAAAAAGACCACGATTAGAATAAATTAACATATCAAAGGCTTCCCTGGGAAGGTGATAGCCTCAGCACTCTTAAAAAAGAAAATAGGAAATCTGATTGCCAAGGGCACAACGATTAAGAAACGTGTATTATTTTTTATTTTAGTCCTCATTTAGCATTGGGTTCATATTCCACGCATGTATGAGCCTGTTTATGACGCTTATTACTCATTTAATGTGTCAATTATGCGAGTTCATTGACGTATATTATGTAATTTTATGCCATCATATTAGCAGAATTAATGTGCATAGATTAGTCAATTAGTCATGTTATAGTTGGATAAATTTCGCTTAATTCGATGGAGAGTGGTTTAAAATGCATGTTGTTTTAAATTAATATTTAAATATGCTCAATAAGTAAAAATGTAATGTGGACATTGTCGGTTTATTTTAATGAAATAAGATCCCAAAGTTATAATATGAAAAAGTGACATTGAGAAACAAAGGGGTCTATAATTAGAAACTATTGATTATCACAAATATAACAGACCTAATTATTTTGAGATTTACTTTTATAGACTATTAAAGCAACCAATTGGGTTGAATGCAAAAACTTGAATTTTATTTTTTTCAATAATTAGCTGAAGTTTTTTTTTAAATTATTACTAGCCGAAGTTTGCTGACATTTTTTCCATCTGTCGGTAACTGGGTGCCTATAATACGAGTGTCATAATATATATAATATATATACATACATAATACAATATAAACTTGTCAAGTTACAAGAGAGCAGGTTTCTTTTAATAACATTAATTAATAACATTAATTAATTCACGAATAAAATAATAATGAATGCATGAATAATAATAACGAATAAAATAACAAGATTAATAACAATAAATTTATGTAAACGCTTTCTTTACTACACTAAATTCGTTTCAGAAAAAAAAATGTTTTCTTTTCAACTTGATTAAGAAAAAACAATTATAACAAGAAATAATGAATTCAAGATCTTAAAAAAAGTTTAATCTTGAGTAAATTCCAACTGTTTAAATAAAAACAATTTTTTTTACAAACTTTAAAACTTTTAAGTCTATAAAAGTATATATTCAATATTTTATTTATTTTAATAAATATGTGAAATATAAAATTTTCCATTTTCAATGAGGATGAATTTCTGTTATTAATTGTAAAAATTAAAATCGTGACTCGAGGAAATATCGTTAAAGTGAAACATCTATCGTGCGGGATTTACATTACACTGTTACAGTTATATGCACACAAGTACATAACGATGTGAGACTTGGCGCCTCTTTTATGAAATCATGTACCTGCAGAGACGAGTGGTCGATGGACTTAGCGGTTGAGTTTCATTTATCCCGCCTGAGGATAGCTCGTTCCGAAAAGTCACGTCAGATGGCTAGAATACAAGTGCCTCACAGCTAACTTCTACCCTATAATATTATAAGAGATGGTCTTTCAGAACTTTTCTTTAGCTTTGCGCAGTGGCGATATCGTAACCAATGAGGTTCTACCGAGGTGCGATTATTGCTAGTTGAAAACTTTTACCAATACCCCGCCAAGACGATGTGACATCGGCTACGGCAATTTTTGAAAACCCTTACGAGGGTTGCTTAAGTAATAAAAACATAATTCTTTAGCTAGTAAAAAGAGTACACTGCTCTCTACATTAATGGACTGAGAAAAAAGGGTTAAAAATGTTTTAACACTCATTTAAATTTTTTTATTATTAACCAAATTGATTATTAATTAATTGATTATTAATTACACAAAGATTAAGAATTCTCGTGATTTTTAAACGAGTATTTAAATATTTTTAACTCTTTTTCTGTTAGTGCATTTAATAATTTTTCAAATTCTCTTATGATACATAATTACACAGAAAAAATAAAATGTTATTTCTCAATTTGTTAAATTCCAAGATAAATTGGAATTTTACAGGCATATATGCAAGTGAAAATTCGAGTTTATCTTGAAAATTAACATTTTGTTTTTCCTGTGTACAGACCAATATAAAGGAAAAGTTCTGTGATTTATAGAATTTCATATTTTTATTACATTGTTATTATTATTATTATTATTATTATTATTTTTATTACATTGTTATTATTATTATTATTACTATTATTTTGAATTTAAATTGTGTTTTTACATTAGAATGTCTTCTTACTTAAAAACAGCTATTATAAATTATAAAGTTAAAATAAACAAAAATATAAATAAATCAAAACTTCAATTTAGAAACCTGGTGGTATAAAATAAAAGTATAACAATTTTCAAATCTATTTTTTTTTGCATCGGGAAGTAAAATTAATTTCTCACCACTTTGGCTTGAATTTAAAATTTTATATTTGTAATATTTTAAAACAATTTTAATAAAATTGTCTGCAATTAATGTAATTAACACAATAATGAAAATTCATTTTTCTGAATAATTTAAAATTACTGCCATATAAATCTTAAACAAATTTTGTTTATACCTCATAAAAATATTTTATGAAATCAGTAAGTGTTTCCTTGACTGATACCTGAAAGTAAAGATTGATAAACGACTGAGGATTAAAATAACATTTTTATTAGCAATAAAAATATTTTCAAGGCAAACTTTCTGTCAAGAAATTTAAAAATTGTGGCCGGATCCATAAAGTTGGTTGCTTTTTAAGTCATGTTAACATGAAATTGACATGTTGGTTTTTGTGACCGCTTTAAATTTAGTTAAATTTCCAAGTGCTCGTAAAAACTTATTTGACTTTTCCATCTTACCTGAAGCTTGTTTACGATTCCAAAGAAGATGGCGCTGACTCATTATAAAAATTTATTTATGCGATTGTCGTCAATTGAGATTGTGCTGATGGAAAGAGCAATTTAATTAATATGTGAGTTCTGGGGTTTCGGTCCCTTATTCATAACTCGTGTAATTCGTATCTGCTTCTTGCCGCGATCAAGTTCGTTATATAGGGTACAGTTATTTTTTATTGTATGCGGGTGATTAAACTGAGTTCTCAAATTAGCGAAACGCTCCCTAATGATCTATGGGACCAAGAATCAGTCTCCGGTTCCAAGTACGATTGTTAAATGTTAATTAAAAATTTTGAAACATCAGCATTTGCGACTGCAGGTCGACCAAGAAAAATGGGAGAAGGATGTTCTCTTTGTAAATGAACATCCTCAAGCGCTTGGTCGTTTCTTACTTCTTTTATAACGGTTCCGTGTGTAATTAGTAATTAGGTTATCGATCCTCGATCTTTGGAATTGTAAAAATGCTTTCAACGTCAGCACAACGTCGATTGTTCGCGTAATTAAACCACCTGACGTGATTTATGACTCCCACTCTCTGATGAGGGTTAAAAAGTAATTGCTATAGTATTTTTAATTAAAAATGCTCACATATTTGCCGCAAATTCTTATGATAATTGTACAACTTTTTAAAAACTTCCTTTTGTATCAAACAGCCTTTCAAAGTTACTCCAGAATGTTTTTATATGTAAAGCAATCTTGGATTATTGATTCGACACAGAAAGAGAGCATCTTTTTATTTTTAATATATGCTTTCCAAGAATTTTTGATCAGTTTGCAGATAAGTTGGTTCAGTTATGTTTGCGCATATGTTCCTTTCATATAATGGCTAGGGTCATAGTTTACAGAATCGACAGAGCGTACGATTTCCGTTCCTCAATAGGGCATTTATGCAACTACCTTATATTCCATCAGACGCGTTTCGTACCCTACAATCGCTAAAATTATTTGTTTGATCAACGATTCACCTCAGAAATAATGTATCCTCTGTTATAATACTTTGTATTCTCTTTTAAATCAAGGTCGTTTTTATTCTATTTTTGGCAGACAGTTTTTCATTTTTCGTGACCAAGAAAGCTTATCCTGAGAGAATGTATATTTTGGATTCTATTTACTGTAATTTACTGTATGTTTACATTATTTTGATTGCCAGAAATCACTGATTACGTTTTTAAAATCCGTTTTCTTGAAAATTGAAAACTTAATTATTAATTTTAGTTTATTAATTATAATTATACTTTCTTTGTTTTGACAAATGGAGCTTTTTTATTGAACTTGGCAATTTTGAAAAAAACCGTTTTAAAACTGTCCGTTGAAATTAAAGTGTTTGGTTTCTGATTCTTGCATTGAGAGTTGAGAAAAGTTTAGAGAATGAATACCGATTGCGTGCTGATTTCTTCTTGATTCGGTAGTTTTTCCGAAAGTTTTTTCTGGTTTTATAACGCTCTTTTACACGATAAAAAGTTGGTGAAGGGGTCCGTGCGAAGGTGCCTTTAATTATTGCTCAATGCGAGAAGCATCGTTTTGGATTCCGAAGTTCCGGTCCGGGCAGGCGCTTCTACGAACCTTATCTCTGTTTTTCACGTGAGCCTTGTGTGCCTTTAAATCACCAGAGTAATTAAAAGTCTGCCGTCGTCCACGCCCTTGTCTCCGTTTACTCACGGGGAGAAGCGCCAAGCTCCACAATTTCAAAAAGTGCGCGAAAAAGTTTAACAAATCTCACCAAAGCGAGTTTCGCGGACTCGAGAATCGACCAAGCACCATTTTAAAATTCGTGATCTTTGTAATTTCACTGCCCTTGGAACATCAATCCCTCTTGTCAAGAAAGTCAATTTCACTTTTATCTTTTATAATTAATTTTTAAATTAATCAAATCGTTACGAGGAAATTAGTCTAATTTTGAAATTGAAAGTTTGCCGTTATTATGAAAGCTGGCATTTGTCATACGAGAGCTACAATTTTTACACCTACGAAGCAAGTATTTCCGTAAAATTTGCTTTGCAAAGTGTTATTGTTGTGCAGACTATTTTTACATATTCAATTGCTTTAGACTAAAGGAAGTATAAGTTTTAAGATCAATATTCAGAAGAGTTCACAATTACATAAAATGTTGCCAAGAGTTTCTTTATATGTAGTCTAATCCCACGTGAATTTTCGAATTTGATGAAAATCAATTTTTCGTTTCTTTTTATCCTTTCGGCGATTTGGACTATTCAATTTGGTTTTGAATTCTCTCAATATTTGTCACTCTTTGCCAAGTTTTCCAGATTTTTGATATTTTTCTTTTATTGTATATAGATAGCTCTTAAAGAATGATTTTTATTATTTCTACACTGCCGGAAGAGTTATTGACACTTTAGAAATCGGAAATTTTGAAAAGACTTTCACAGGAGGTTTTTTAGTTGTTGTTTTTTAGGGGAGACTTTAATATTGCAATAAATGTACAATATTGGTGAAGCCATTGCGAGTAGTAATAAGTTTCAGATGTGGCAGTTTCTTGAATTTATTGCGACATTTAAACCAGATCACTTTGCAATTCTACTTTCACTATTTGTCAGATTTGAAATCATCTAACCACAGCATCGTTATTATGCATTATGCTATTATCATATGTTATATATTATCGTTCCATCTTATTTTATTGTCACTCAAAAGGAGTAGGTGTATCTGCAATCTAACCTTTCTAAGGGGTGTGATAATCACAAAGACTCGAATTCGACAAGTTCAATTTAACAATTTTTGTTTTAGATAACCATCTAAATTCCTTCGTTATTAATACGTTTTGGATCCGAGAAATCTATCTCAAGTAACATTGTAAAAAGAAACATTGTAAAAAGAAACATTGTAAAAAAAAATATTGTAAAAAGGAACATTGTAAAAAGAAACATTTTAAAATTCTCTGCATAGTTACTTAAAATTAAGATGTGAATACATTTATTTTAAAAAAAAAATACAATAAAAAGACGAAAATTTGTTGTTTGGCAATTTTGTTGTGTAGAGCAAAGTTTAAGGCGGCATTTTCGATAGAAATGGATAAACGGTTTCTTTGAACGTGTGGTTTGCAGGTCCTCTTGTAGTACTATTTGCAACGTTCACGCACCGATAGCGACGTCATTAATCATAAACGCATATATACATACATGTATAAATATACAGGAACATATATATTAATGCTTGCAACGAAGGAAATGCATCGTGGCGCCGATATGCATTATTCACCGTGACGACTTGACACACGATGGATTAATTGCGTATCACGTCGTCACGCCGATTAGAATGGGTACCACCAATGATTTCAATTCTCTCGAGAAAAGAGAGAGTCTTTCAGACTTACAATCAGTCTCCTGCTTCAAGTCCTCTAATTTCTTGTGCGCCAAATTTTTTCCCCAGTGCCATTTCTTCCGCTTTTTTGAATGCCAATACGTGTTTTCACTAGGAAATCATATTCAGGATTATGAGAGCGTGATATTTGACAGGGCAGGTACCTGTCGAAGTGTCCTTTTAGTCAGTTTCTTTTCTGTACCAAGTGCATAATTTCTTGTCATTAAGTCATTCCAAATGTCGAGTCTAGACATTTTTAGAGTTAACACTTAGTTTACGATAATCAGAGATGACGGTTTGACACCAAGTTCAATACGAAACTGGTATTGAGCAATGTCCTCTCGACTCGTAGGGAAAAGTTAATTTTCAAGTAAATTATGTGTGGTCGTTACAAATAATTCTGAAAATGTTGTATCTTATCTTCCAAGTTTCTCAGACTAGTTTCATTAATTTTCAAGTAATTAAATGAAAGAAATTCCATTTACTTAATGCTGCAAAACGACAGATTGTTTTTTCTGGAGTTCAATTATCTTATTATTTTTCCATTGAATCCAAAGAGAGAATATTGGTATAACGAATATTCTAATCAGCTAAATGGATCATATTCTTTTTTCTCTTCTGCATCTGCAGTTTGTCAAAGTCGCTTATTTTCGTCCCTATGGGGTAATTCTTCCTACAGCATTGCGGATTTTTCACTATATAGGTGGAATTCAGTTGTTGATTACAAGTTGTTCTTAGGATTTGATTACAAATTGTTCTTAATATTTGATTACAAGTTGTTCTTATTATTTGATTACAAGTTGTTCTTAATATTTGATTACAAGTTGTTCTTAATATTTGATTACAAGTTGTTCGTAATATTTGATTACAAGCTGTTTTCAGGGTTTGATTACAATTGTATTCAAATCGATTGAAGAATAAATCCACATGTGCATATTAAGAACATTGAAGTTCTCTGTACAGATAATTTCAAAGTGAGTACTTTTGAAGCATTTACAAGAGTTTTTTTTTAAAGAAAACCGGCAAAATAGTAATTCACAAAGGATGTTTGTAATGAGTGAGGAAAAACACCTTATTTGTAAATGAATGTATTCTCTCTTATCCAAGTGGTTGTCGAGGGTATTTAAAGCCAGTATCAGCTTCTGCGAAAGACTGTAGAACAAAAAGCGCAAAGTTCCATGCAGCACGACTATAATGGATGAACCAGGTTATTTACATATTTTTCAATGTTCCCATGTTTGCATATTTTACTTCTCTTAGGTTAAACCAGGCAGTGCCTAGCACCACCAATTCAGGGTTGTACTTAAGTCGACAACGACGACGACGAAAGTTCATTGAAACCGGCGCGAAATAGAAGACGAAAATTTCAAGGAGAGTGAGAGGGAAAGGAAGCACGAGGGAGAAAGGGTTGGTGAGCCAGACTTAAGGAGGGGATAACAGAAAAAGAGAGAGAAACTGGGAAAAAGGGAGAAATATAAAAAGAAAGGAAGAGAGATAGAAAAACAAATAAAGAGAGGACGAGAGAGAGAGAAACAGAGAAAGAAAAAAGAAAGAAAAGTCATTGAACGAGAGAATCCCGACCATCCGGAGAAATCCCATGTGGCTACTCGAAACAGAGCAGGAAATTATTTCGGGATTATCTCTTATGGAAAACAGAACCTTCCTCCCTTTATTGCGCTTAATCGGTTTAGCCAAAAATAAGCCATTACTATTCAAGTATTACGTTTTTAATCATTTTTGTATTCCGCATTGATGATTCCAATTATCCGATATGTCGAGTTTAGCCATCTTGAATCATGTTGAGATGCTTTTATTCCTTTGAAATATTAATTTTTCTTCCTTTCCATTATTCTCTTTAATTCCGAACAGCTTTTTACTGATTCAGGAGAATCGCAATTGTATACTTTTATTTATAACAATTGTTTATAGCGTTGAGATTATATACCAGTATACTGTACATTTAAGTTTCAAACAAGTCGAAACAAAGCTTTATTTACTCAAGAAATTAAAAATAATTCATTGCATAGAAGAATAGAAACAAAAATAAAGAATGTAAAGAATAGGAAATTATACGGTTTTATAAAAACAGAGAATTAAATGTTGCTCCTGATCTGCGAGAATGATTCGCTAATTATAAATTTTAACTCCTGAATTTTATGATTTCAATTAATTGAATTGCATGCATTAAGAGACGCGCAGGTGTTGATATTTCACGGCAATAAACTCTACGGGAAAGAGAGAAAGTGAGAGAGAAGGGAAAGAAAGGAAAGGAGAGGAATAATCAGAGTACTTTATCTTTACCCTTTCCCAATCTGCAACCCCTTGACAGTTTCCGCCATTTTCAACCCTTACTACTTTGGCGGCGGCTCACATGCAGCCTCAAATTGTGAGGAAGCAAGACCCACCCACAGGAAGCCATATAATCCAAGATGGCGCAGATAGAAGCGTCCCAAACGAGAAACGTGGGAGATGGAAGAGGCGCAATGGCAAGGGGTGGGAATCGTGTCTGGCGAGAGATAGCTTCCGAGAGTTTGAAGGGTTGCAAGAATCCTATAAAGTCCTTCTGGATACTGTTCGGTGTGGCGCCTCACCTCTTCTTACACTCCTTTTTATCTTGAATGTTTCTAGATTTTTTCTTGGGGAATTTCTAGACTTCTTTTCCGTCTCTACCTTTATACATATTACATTTTGTCGCTGCGGGAGGAGAGACCGCATCTCATCCTGGTATTATGAAAAGTTTGGTCCTGTGAAGCCGTATTTTATCTTGGGGACATAAAAACACCGCTGCAGCTGAGTCTTTCTGTGGTTTTAAAGATCATTGACCTGTGTCGAAAGATTTTTATCTAATATCTTTCAAAAAAGAAGGATGACATAATTTCTTAAGAAATTATAAATGCCGTAGAATATTCAATGGAGATTTCTTGTTCGCTCGGGGCGTTGCTTGAATTATAACTATTTTGATTCTAAATCTATTCATAGTACAATAGTTGAAATAAATGTAATTTGAAACAAAATTGATTAAGATTGAATTTAACAAGTTCTTAGTGTTTATTCTTAGTGTTTTTTAGTGTTTAAGATTTATTTGTCTAATAAATATTTTATTTTTCTGTTTCAGGTAAGTGGGACACGTGTTTCTGTTAGCTGATTTCGTAAGTAGTTAAGATTTAATGCATTAAATAATTGATGCTAATTATACATTGAAAAAAGATGAAAATTATTGTTATAAT
>WNHD01009131.1:0-10428 GCA_011057455.1 Ganaspis sp. Gsp50
TGAATATTCTATATTCCTAAGTATTCCCAAGTATTCTCAAATATTCCCATGATATTCTTTGAGAATATATTCTTCGTACAGGCTTAATTAGGAGTTGACAACCCCTCGGAACTTTGCGATTAGTGATTGGAACTTAGCAAGTTCCAAATTATGGAATTGCTATTTATTGGAACTTCAAGTCCAATAAATAGCAATTCCATAATTTTATGTATTTTGTCTTCAAAATGACAGAAATAACAATTTAAACAGCATACAAAAATGTAGTAATCCACCAACTGTTAGTGTAAATTGCGTCACCAAAAATTTTGTAAATTTCTACAAAAATCTTTTACAGTGTTGATTTAGATTATTTTTGTCTTTGATTTATTAAAAACAGTTTAGGTGCTCAAAAGTTATAAAAATTATTTCTTTGAATAGGTTAATTTAAAAAAATTTTGCAAAAATGGCAACTCAATTTTCGCTGCCCTTTTAATGAAGGTTTTTAAAAAGTGTTTCACAATACTTTGAATAAGACAAAAGAAACAATGATTCGCAACTTTCTTGCAACATACAAACATAAATATTTGAAATACTTTTAAATTTTTAAATATTTTGTCATTAAACCTGTTTAAGTAATGTTAAATGCCATCGTAATCACTATATTTTTTATTAATTGTTAATTGTTTTGGGAAAAAATCTCTTGAACAAGCTATTTGTCCTTTTCTGGAGAATGACCCACATACAATATATTAATACATATAATTAATATAACAATATATTAATATAACAATATATTAATATAACAATGTATTAATATATATAATTAATATAACAATATATTAATAAATAGTTCTAAAAACACGATACATATTAAGGTGGTCCAAAAGAAAAACACGTTTTTCTTGACACTACATCCTAATTTTGTTCTATTACGTAAGAAACACAGATTCTTTCAAGATTCTTGATTATTAGAATATTGCTCCAAATCTCGCCTGAATGCATCAATAGAATAATTTTTAATTTAAAATACAATGCACAAGATGTACATAGGAAATATGTAAAGAATGATGATTACTTATTCATGGCCGACATAAAGTGGTAACTTGTTTATTTCGATTGACGTATCGAAATAATGCGAGAAATAATGCTGTGAGTGGATTTCCATTGCATTTTAATCCCCTCTCTGGATTCTAAACGGCGATGTGAAGGCAACTCTTGTCGCTTAGGGTGAGAATATTGCATTCCACGATCGTGACGAAGATAACAGCTGCTCTCCAAGCCCTTAACAATTTTTATCTGCCCCCGGATCTTCACTTGTGCTTAACTGGTCTTAATTTTTTCGCTTGACAGATCACAAACTGTTTAATTAAAAAAAAAAAAAAAAAAAAAAAAACAAAAAAATTTTATCTTTTCAAGTTCACCAAATTATTCAGTAAACGTGTTTCCTCTTCATTTATCAATGAAAAAATATCAATGATAACTAACAATGTCAGGATAAATTCATTTATCAAGTGTGCGTTTTATCTTTTATCAATAGCTTTGACTGCCAGTGTCGACTTTCTTATCATCATCTTTATAAAGTTTAAGTATATTTGTACATCGACAAGTTTAAATTGTGCAAAATTTTAAGAAATCATCTTTTCAAACATTCAGAAAAGCATAAAATAATCAAATATAATTAACAGGCTTCCAACTTGGCAGAGAGATTAAAAAAAGTACTTATAAAATAAGTTATTTCCTTTTTTAGAAAAAAAGTATCTGAAAATTAGAATTTTAAAAACAAGGCAAACATGTAGGTTTTTAGAAAATAAAATTTGCATTAATTTAAAAGTTGCAAAAGTAGAATAAAATAGAACTGAGAAAGTAATAGAACGCGAAAATAATTTTGAAAATATAAAAAACGTGGTACTAATTTAAGAAAGTTATTTAGAAAAATATTTTCTTGGATTTATTAATTTAAGAAAATGTAAGACAATTTAAGAAAATTTAAGAAAATTTAAGAAAACAAAAAGCAATTATCAACAATTAAAAAAGAATAGTTTGCTCGTTTCTAACCTCAAAATATTCACTGCATTTTTTTTTCAGACTCTACTTTGTTGAAGATATTTTTGCCCTGTGCGATAATTCACATCGTTTTTCCGAATATTTTATTAAATATTTGTCATTTTTACAAAATAGAATGCAATATACAAGGTGTTCCGCCCTAATGCGAACAAAGTTACAAATAAAATAGAAAAAATTGAATCAAAAAGTCCTTTACCACTTTTCAAAATGTTGCGCCGTTCCGGAGTTACAACGGTTCGAAATTAACCAATCAGGTGCCTGCTGCGAAGCGGCATCGTAGTGGGACCGCTCCGCTGTCGTCACGGTAGAGGGGATGGATATCTAGCTCGCTCGCCATTGGCCAATTTCGAATTGTCATAACTCCGGAACGGCTGAAAATTTCAAAAAATCATAAAGGCCTTTTCGATTCAGTTTTTTCTATGTTATCTCTTGCTTTAATATGCTCGTATAATTTTAATAAATTCTATTCAAATTTTTTTGTAATATATGTAGAATACTTCAAGTGTGTTATATTAACAAACGTTATACTTTGCAGTGTAAGGAATTATAAAGTAAAGGTATTGTAAAGTAAAGGTATTGTAAAGTAAAGGTATTGTAAAGTAAAGGTATTGTAAAGTAAAGGTATTGTAAAGTATTATAGCAAAGGATTGTTAAATAAATATATAAACAATATTAATATATTGAAGTGTGCTTTATTATATTATAAATCTATCATTTTGACACATTTACTAATCATCTACAGGAATGAGTTTAGTAGTAAGAGGTATGCCATTGTCGTGGTCGATATCTAAACATTCACGATGCCTGTTTCCATTAAAGTAGACGAGGAATTAAATATGCATTAAAACAATACGAAAGCTTTACTTCCATTTCAGACAAAAAAAAACAAATCTTTGGTTATTTTTACAGCCATACTCTGCGCTTCCCTGTGTCTTTTACATAATTCGGAGCTTTTATCTCACAACACACAAAAGAACACTTTGCTTGAAAAAAATACAAAACTTAAAACTGAAAGAAGCATATATATTCGTAAATTCGTAACAATTTTCACAAAGTCATCTCGATAATTGCTTAACATTTTTATAATTCAGGGCCTGCATGCAATAACTGCCTCTTCGCGTGAACTATCCTTGAGCCAGACTCTGACTTCGCAAAAATGTTGCGTGTTAACTCAGAGGCTGTTATTGCACGCGGGCCCTCAATTTCAAAATTAATTAAAAATACAGTTGATTTACATAATTGTACAATCTGTTACCTTTGCATTAAATAAATAATAAATAAATCACGGATCTCTAGATCTTAGCAGAAATTGCACTAAGTAAAATTAATTGAAATTTTTTAATGTCTAACGAAACTAATATTTTTGACTTGTGTATTTTTAATATTCAAAGCACAAGAAAGTGGAAATAATGAATGCGCAAAAAAATAATGAAAGCGCAAAAAAATAATGAAAGCGCAAGTGGAAATAATAAAAAACTACATTCTTCATATCCATGGAAATTTTGAATAAAAATACATACACAATGACTTTGTATTAATAACTTGTCAAACAGAATCAAGAAGTTTCTAATAGTCTTCGAAAAAAATCACAAGGGGATTTAGCATTAACGTCACATGCTAAAATTGCAATAACATGTTTCCTCCGTTGATACATTTTGTTGCAGAATTTCTTATCACATGTTTGTAAATTTGAAATGTTGACGTCATGCACGTGTCTATAAGAGCTAGCAATGAATATAAAGATACAATTACAAACGAAAGGCCTCATAATTATCTAAATCTAATCAAATCTCTTTTAACATTTTCTACAATGAAAAATCAGCAAATTTTATAAAACACCTAAAAGAATTTAGAAAAAATATTGAAAAATTTAGAGGTTTAAAAAATTTAGAGATTTGAAAGAATTTAGAAAAAGTTCATAAGAAGTTAGAAGTAGTTTAAAGCAATTGAAAAGTTTAAAAAGATTTTCAAGAAATGCAGAGGGGAGAAATTGTTAAAGTTTTGATTTATTTGAAATTATCCTCTGTTGCAGCACTCGGAATGGAATTATTCGATTTTGGTTGCGCATACGTAAACGTATATTCTACAACTAATAGGTACTACTTCACCATATGTACACTAAACGTCCACTTGGGTCCCACATGACCCACTGTTCTGGAGCCTTTTGCGATCCAATGAAAAAAAGTCCGTGAAATATCAAGTGCTATGCACACATTGGATCCAGATCTGTATTTACAGTGCCTACATATATTAATCTACAGCGTATAAATAAATTAATCGACTGACAATCTTACATCGAGTAAAGACAATCTTTCCTACAATCTTCATTCTTCTATCAACATCCATTGTCAATTTTTCACAAACATACGCAAATATCTCGTACTCTAATAAATTATATTTCAAAATCGATGTGCACAATAAACTATCAAAAACAATTTGATTAAAATTTGTATAAATTCAATATTCATGTTGTTTACAATATCTCTTCATAAAGAAAACAAATTGACGGAAATGCATTTCATATTGAAATTCAATAATCACTTTCCAAAGGCATTCGGGATTTGCATATAGCAAAAAATAAATATAGACACTAGGTTGATTTTTTTTCAACTATTGCTTTCTCATAGGGAAGCATTGTAATCGTGATTTTCCAAAAAATGTCTACACGTATGCCAACTAAACAAAATAATTTTTTTGTTTGATAAACCAAAGTAGTCATCTTTTACGTATTTCGGGTCACTGAATCCGAATACGAGATAAGAATTTGTAAATTACTTTGTTTTTTATTTCTTTCCTTTCTATCCTTCTTTCCTTTCTTTCTTTTCAAACAAGAAATTTAAGTTTAAATTGTTTTAGAATTTGTATAAACTGTGTAAAAAATGCAAAACTTAAACTAATGTAATCTCTGAAGTGTTATCTTTAATATAAGCCAAGAAAACTTAAAAAATATTGAGTAGTTCTCGAGATATGACTCTAAATGTCCACGCATGTAAATCGGCCAAACTGAGATTTTACCATGGGTTAGGAGAACAAGGCCGATTTATATGCGCGGACGTTTGGAGTCATATCTCGGGAACTACTGAATATTTTTTAAGTCTTTTGGACTTAAATTAAAGATAATACTTCAAAGATTGCATTAGTTGAAGTTTTGCATTTTTGATATAGTTTATACAAATTCTACAACAATTTAAACTTCAATTTTTTTGTTTTTGAGGCTAGAAAAAAAACGCGAAGTAACTTTTGAATTTTGACCTCGGATTCCGATTCAGCGAGACGAAATTAGTATGTTTCTACTAAAAAATAGTAGTTTTTCACTAAAAATTAGTAGTTTTTCACTAAAAATTAGTAAATGTTAATTATTTCAATCGGTAAACGACTTTTCGGTGTTGAATTAGTAGAAAATTACTAATTTAAATTTAGAGAGCACGATTACAATGCTTCCTCTCTGAGGAGCATTAAAAAATAAATAAAACACATGTTGAAAGTATTGCAAAGAATGTAAATAAAAATATGAATTACTGTTTCTTCCTTTATTGTTTATTCCTCCATTATTGAAATTGCACCTATTTTGTAAAGAATCATCTTGTTTTGTTAATTTTAAGAAATTATTAATAAATGAATAAGAATAGTTTGAAGAAAAGAAGACATTTTTCAATGACAATCGAATCAAACGATAAATGTCGATCTATTGTCATTCAAGTATCTGAGTTAATTTAATATTTTTAAAAATTTCACAATTGATGACAATAGATTGAAATTTAGTAATTTAAAAAAAAAGTAAATTTTCACGAAAAATGCCGTCTTGCATCAAAATACATACTTTTTGCTAAAAATTGTTGCCAATTTTATAATAAATTAAAAAAGATTACAAAAATATGTCTTTATGTTTAAAAATAACGTAAATTTGAGTATAAGTATGGTCATTTCGGATGTAATATACGAGATGCTTTGTAAATCAACATAAATATTTTTTTTATTGATATCACTAAAAAAATGTTTGGTTAAAATAACTAGAATTTTGGTTCAAAATGTAATGCGCTTCGAAGAAAGGAATCTTTGAAGGGAAAAATTATATGTCACGTTTTTAATATTTTTAACTTGATTAAAGTTTCGTTTTTAATTATTTTTGCAATCGAAAACTCTTTTTTTCTTGATAGTACACACAAAGTTTTCATAAAAAACTACTTTTGATTGCAAAAAACTAAAAATGAATCTCTTAATCAAGTTGAAACTAGCTTCAAACATAACCTAAAATCATTTGATTCTAAGGTCCCTTTCTTCGGAGCGCGACACGTATGCCTTTACTACTTTTTCTGGTTAAATTAGCTAGAGTTTTGGTAGATCTAACCAGAATTTTTGTCAAGTTAACAAACATTTTTGTCAACTAGAATTTTAGTCAAGTTAACCAGTTTTTTTGCCAACTAGAATTTTAGTCAAGTTAACAAGCATTTTGGTCAACTAGAATTTTAGTCAAGTTAACCATCTTTTTTGCCAACTAGAATATTAGTCAAGTTAACAAGCATTTTTATCAACTAGAATTTTAGTAATGTTAACCAGAATTTTGGTTGAGTTTACAAGAACTTTTATCAAGATAACCAGGATTTTCTTGAGTTAACCAGAACTCCAGTTATTTTAAACAAACATTATTTTTCAATGATATTTTTATAAATAATAAAGCATGTACGTATAAAGAAATGAAATATTGCGCATTTTGTAAAAAATATTACATATTTGAAACTAAATTCAAAAAACCATGTTACAAGATCTATAGTCACATGTTATTTAAAAATTTACAGGCTTACAACTTTTTAAGGACATTCAAGTCAAAGACGGATCCTATGAACTCCAACATTCAGGACATATTGCACTTTTGTATTTTAAAAATTCTTTCCTGCTGATTTAAAAGAGAAGTAATCTAAGAGAGGAACAACGCCTTTGACATTATTGTAGAGCACAAAAATATTGTATATTGAAAAAATAAATAATTATTCCAGAAAATACTCGTGCTACATATACTTTCTGAAAATAAAAACTAACAAGATTATTGCTCTAATAACGAACATTTTGTTAATGTAACAAAACTGTATTGAATAAAGTAAATTAAAAAACAAAGTAAATTACAAAACAAAGTAAATTAAAAAACAAAGTAAATTAAATATATTTAGAAAGCAATAATCTAATAGATAAGAACAATCATATGTTCAAATAATAATTTTTTTGGGGTAATAGAAAATTAATTGCAATGAACAAAATGTTTGTTCAGGCAACAAAAAACAATTAAAACAAACAAAATTTGGTCCATAATGTACTAATGTCTTCTTCAATAATGTATTATGTTGCAATTAAAAAATTTGTATCTTTATAATAATTGAACTCTTTTTATTATTTATAAAATGATATGGTATATCTATAATTATTATAAATAGTATATCTATAGTTGCTGCTAAAAAGTTAAATGATTTCCTTTGAATAAACAATTATACGAATTTCTGAGATATAAATATGTGTACTTTTTGTAATCTTTTGTTTCCATACACAAGCAAAAAAATACTTTACTTGAAATATCGAAAAATTTCACAAAAGTAGATAAAGTTTTAACCATTGCAGAGAAATATTTATAATAAATATTATTATTATTGTATTCACTATAGTGATGAAACAAGTGTAATAAATAATAAATATTATAAATAATATTTATATATAATATCTAAGGGACCTTAGAAGCAAATGATTATAGGTTATGTTTGATGACAGTTTAAACTTGATTAAAGATTCGTTTTTAATTTTTTGCAATCAAAAGAAGGAATCTTTATGAATACTTTGTGTGCATATTATCAAGGAAAATTGTTCTCGATAGCAATTAATTAAAAAAGAAGCTATGATTAAAACTATCATCAAACACAACCTGCAATTTTTTCTTTTTAGGGTCCCTACCTTCGAAGCGCGTCACATAGTTATTTTAGTGAAATATATATTATGCAGCGAAATATTTCGCTGTTTTAGGTATGTATTTTTAACACTTACGAACACCCTCTTGTTCCAAATATTTCAGTACACATACTTTTATCTTCACAATTGTTTTCCATGTAAGTAGATTTTTTAGCAACGACTACATATATACAATTATAACCAAACCATAGAGAACAATATCAGCAGGATTGAATCCACACAATACTCACACAGAGACGCATGAAAATCACTCTAACGGAACAGAACCTAATTTGCATAAGAGAAATTTATATAACCAAAATTGTATTAAACTAAATTTTCTTTTCAAATTCTTTTAATTCTTTTAAATCCTTTTAATTCTTTTAAATCCTTTTAATTCTTTTAAATTCTTTTAATTCTTTTTAATTCTTTTAATTTTTTTAAATCCTTTTAATTCTTTTAAATCCTTTTCATTCTTTAATTTTTTTTAATTCTTTTAAATCCTTTTCATTCTTTAAAATTTTCTTAATTCTTTTAAATTCTTTTGAATTCGTTTTAATTAAAACTCCTATTCAGAAAAATATTGAATTACGATTAAAGTTTTTTTAACATAATTATTAATTACGTTAAAATCAACGCAAATTAACAAAAATTCTATGTTCTTCAAAATCGTCAATTGGCAGAATAAAGCACAAAAATGTGTGTCAAAAATCAACGTGAGTTTCCAATCTAAGTGTAGTCGGTAAAGCAGTATAAAGAAAGCGCTTCGTTTGTGCTTTTTAGGACAAAAGTTATTATTATTATCAACATTTCTTTTTCTCAATTAAGACATGAATATATTATATTTCAGTGAGAATAACATTTTCCTCTTAATATATTGCATTTCGTTAATAAACAATATAAATATTAATACAATAATGCGTATTATTATCGATATTTAACATTGATGAAAAAATACCTGTTAACTACTTTACCGACTGTACATAGATTAGAAACTCACGTGCATTTTTCAACTCCAACTTTTTTTCCAGTTTCAGAACTCTGTCAAAGTTTAATTCAGGGCTTAAATTGTCACAATGGGTCATCCACATTAATGCACATATTACGTATACTGAAAAAAAATTATTTGATTCAAATAACCATTTACTTGTCTATTATCAAATAAATATTTATTTGAACCAGGTAATTATTATTTGAGTCTAATAAACAATATTTGATTCACAAAAATATTTGATTCAAATACAAAAATATTTGATTCAAATACAGAAATATTTGATTCAAATACAGAAATAATTGATTCAAATGCCATTTATTTGGTTCAAATAATAATTACTTGGTTCAAATAAATATTTATTTGATAATATACAAGTAAATGGATATTTGAATCAAATAATTTTTTTTTTCAGTGTAATACATATTTTTGGAAATTGAAACCACTTGCATGATATTTTTTCCATTGATTTCAGAACAAATTACAATATTCTTAATTAAGCAATAATCGCACCTACACGGAAAGAAATATCTAGCTATTCTAGCATAAAGCGTCCCGTACTATTGTCGCATCCCCACTCTCATACTAATAAGTTAAGCCCGCATCCTCTTTCAGCCCATCCTATTTTAGGCTCATATTTTAGGCTCATGCTTTAATAGCATCCGTGCTGACTATATTAGTATAAGAGGTAATAAAGGTACTGGTTCGCTTCAGGCTAGAAGAGCAAGATCTTTCTCTCCGTGTAGGTAGAGAATATTTATGGTATATTTGTAGGTAGGAATATTTTGATTACCATCCTCTCAAAAATATCACGTACTATGTGGATAATCCCCAGTTGGTATTGCTCATAACTTGAAATTATCCTAATGTAATTTCAATTGAACCAAAATTCTCTTTTGCAACATTAGACTGAAATTATTTTAAAAAACAATTAAGTTGATTCAATCATGATTTCATGTTCATTCAAAAACTTGGCTAATAGTTGAGAAATCTACCTTAATTGTAGGTTTCTTTTCCCTGAAGTATCTTTTCAAGAATAAGTCAGACATTCATGATATACTTGAAGATTTCCTAAGATGCCAAATCATCTTAGGCCAAATCATCAAGCAATATCTTCTCTCCTTTAACTGTAAGTAATGAAAAACTAATAAGCCTATGAAACAAAATCACCGACCCATTAGTTTCATTTATAGTTAAACTGGAAAAGGTATTGCTTTGAAACTTTGGGAATCATGCAACCGTCAAGTGTGTCATGGATATGTCTGACTTGTTATTTTTAAAAAGAAACCTCAGGGAAGCGAAAAAGAAACCTAAAATTAACGTAGATAGTAACTCTGTTGAAAAATTTGCCTCCGTAGCACATGAAGAATTCTACACAGTTGAAAATTTTATGTCCCAGGAGGTCCACTCAAAATTTGTGTTAATGTAACACATTTTTTATGTTAAATTAACCTAATCTTTGTGTT
>WNHD01009141.1:0-15063 GCA_011057455.1 Ganaspis sp. Gsp50
TAATTTATATCAGAGTTCTTAATGCAAACAGTTTTTATTCATTTTCTCGGTTTAACCAGAATGTCGCTTACCTAAGTTTTTCTTTAGTACGGCAGAATATTTCTTTCATAAATTTTGTTTGAATTCTCTTAAAAATATCCTTATACTTTTCTTTAAAAGATCACACAGAGTTTTATTTCACAGTCAACTCTACGAATAGTGCCATAGATTTGCACAAATTTGCACAAAGAAAACAGAGCATGTTCGAGTAAGAACAAAAGAAAATAAGCACTATTCGTAGAGTTTTAGTGCATTGAAAAAATGTCTGGTTAACTTAACCAGAAAGAAATGTTAAATATGCTCTTACTATTTTTTCTGGTTAAACTGACTAGAATATTAGTTAAGTTAAACAGAATATTAGTTAAGTCAACTAAAATTTTAGTTAAGTTAACCAGAATATTAGTTAAGTCAACTAACATTTTAGTTAAGTTAACCAGAATTCTAGTTAATTTAACCAGAAAAAAAGTGAATGCATATTTAACATTCCTTTCTGGTTATGTTAACCAGACATTTTTTCAGTGTCGCACTTGTTTTATTTTCTTTAAAAGATTAAAATATCTTTAGCTTTCTTAAAAAACGTCCTTATCCACAGTTTTCTCTAAAAGTTCTTATATATGTACAGTTTTCTTTAAAAGATTAATACGCAGTCTTTTTCTTTAAAAAACCTTATGCATTGCAAAAGTTTTTTTTTCAAAGTTCTGCAAAAGTTTTTTTTCAAAATTCTTCAAAAGGTCTGAGAACATTTTTGTTCAAGAGCTTGGAATGTTCTGCAAAATGTATAAGTATCCGCTGTCCGATTCAATTAAAATCCGTTTCAGGTTGCGGGATCAGCTTTTGATTAACAAGTGATGCAAAATTCCTTGTCGGGTAATTCTGAGAATGCGATCACTGACAAATGATTTGCTTGGAGGTGTGAAGCTTAATGGCAGTTTTGTCACGTATTCCACGCCTTTTATTCTGATTCCAAACTAGTACAAGTAGTACTTAACCTGTCCCAGTTTTTACAACGAGGTAAGTACTTCTTAAGAAATCCATCTTCTCTCCCACTGGGCATCATCGACTTCAGTCAGTCTGAATACGTCAAGACACTTCTTGTCCAAATTCTCGGAAATCTTCATTTGACTTTATTTTCCTTCCAGGTAAGAAAACCTCATGTAACTTGATTTAAAGAAGGTTCAAAGAAAAGTTTATTCCGTCCCATTACTGAAGTAAGCGCAACTAAAGTTTTCGTCTGATAATATTATTTCTTCCAGATCACGGCGTTTTTAAAAAAACCGATAGAAACAGGAACAGTTTATTGGAAAATGGAAAACAAGGATTATTGGAAACTTGTAATAAATGCAGAAGAAAATATAATATCGTAGATAGCAAAGTGTACTTTCTTAAAATGAAGCAGTGAAACTTCGCTGATTCATTTTAAGAGAGTACATAAATATCAGAGAATAAATAAATCAAATGGCACTTATTTGCCTACAAGACAATTAAATAATTATTGTTGAATAATTTGGCTTTTTATCTTATTTTTATTATTTTTGTTTATTTTTCCTTCCTCATAGTGAAGCATTGTCTTTTTTATTTTATTTGGCTAAGATTTGTTTGAATCAAATTTTATTTGAGCGAATTAATGAAAATGTTTTCTCTGGGCTATTTTAAATCTATATAGGAAATGATGGTTCTTTAAAAAGCAACGTTGAAGAGAATATTACTTTTATATTATCTGTTACAGTAATAGCAAGCGTAAATTAAATGATGGATAGGACTTTTTGGTACGTGAGGATCTTTTGTCGTCCTGGGACTAAACAACCCTCAACACGGGGTGGCACTCGCCCTCATTACATACTGTGGGTTGTATCTTAAGATGCCCCATAAACACGCAAACTGCTTTTATACATTTATGGTGTTTTATAGCTTGGTTGTCGAACTATTTTTTACAACTACGCATAAAACCAGCAACATGCTCAAATATTAAAGAAAGAAATGACTCTCACTGCCAGCTGAAATTAAAAACCAAAAAAAACAAACAAAAAACAAACAAAAACAAACAAAAACAAATAAAAACAAACAAAAACAAATAAAAACAAACAAAAACAAACAAAAACAAACAAAAACAAATAAAAACAAACAAAAACAAATAAAAACAAACAAAAACACAAAAAACAAACAAAAAACAAACAAGAAGAAAACCAAAAATTGTAACAAATTAGTCTGTGTCACACAAGTGGGAATGAAAATTTTAATTCGTTTTTATTTCGATAAATTACGAATAGGTATTTCAATTAAAAATAAAATTTGCCCTTTCTTTTGAAACGAAACAAAATACATCATAAAAAATGTCCTTTCTCCACGATCCGAAGTTAGTTGTTTCGAATTAAAAAGTGTTGCATTTAAAAGACCTTATAAAGCTGGAATTTTTACTGCCAAGTATTCCTTTTCCTTTTGATAGTTGGAAATTTAGTGCCTGTTACAATGATGATGCGCTCGCAAGCAACAAAATTAGTTTTCATACTGATGGTTGGTTCTTTAGTGACGTAATTTGCAATAAAAATGCTAAAAGACCGAAATCAGTGCGATAAATCTTGTGGATCAAGAATCGCTAGACCCGAAAAAGTAATTATAGAATTTGTTTGAATAAATTTATGGGAACTGTAGCAATGGTGAATTTAGTAGGACTGGAAAAAAAGTGTCCAACAGAGACTCTCAATTCAGGGAGTTTAAAATTGAGTGCTTCTTCTGAGCTTTACCAGGAATTTGAGAGCTTTTTAAGATTATATTATTGAGAACCTCAACCCTGAAGGTACGGGGTCTATCAAGTAGAGATAATGCGTTCTGTGCCGGGTAATTTGACCCTCCCTTCTTTACTCCTCGACTGCTTGAGATTCGCTTTTTCAACCACTTTGCATCGCAAATCTTCAACAAACCTAATTTTTACACAATTTTCAAGAATTTAAGAATAAGGGATTTTTGTAAACATTGAAATTACTTGTGCAAGCTTAGGAATAGGTATTAAATATTTAGATTGAATAAAAATTATTAAAACAATAATTCAAACATGTGTGAAACGAGAATACTTTAAGGAACGTGAATAAATAATTATCAAAACTGCGATTCCGAGATTGGAAAAGAACAATGAAGCACTTGATTAAAACAACAGCATTTGAATTATGATTTAAACAACAAACTGAACATTATTAATATAATAACACTTGAACTATCATCAAAACAATAACAGCAAACTGAACGTCATTAAAATAGCACTTGAACTCTCTTCAAAACAATAACAGCAAACTTAACATCATTAAACCAACACTTGAACTATTATCAAAACTATAACAGCAAACTGTAAACATCACGAAAACAACAACACTTGAACTATATCATTAAAACAATAACAGCAAATTGAACATCATTAAAAGAACAGCATTTGAACTCTCTTCAAAACAATAACAACATATTGAACATCATTAAAAGAACAGCATTTGAACTCTCTTCAAAACAATAACAGCAAATTGAACATTATGAAAACAACAGCACTTGACTTCTCTTGAAAACAATAACAGCAAATTAAACATTATGAAAACAACAGCACTTGACTTCTCTTAAAAACAATAACAGCAAACTATAAACATCTTGAAAACAACACTTGAACTATATCATCAAAACAATAACAGCAAATTGAACATAATTGAAACAACAGCATTTGAACTATCATCAAAACAATAACAGCAAACTGAACGTCATTAAAATAGCACTTGAAATCTCTTCAAAAAAATAACAGCAAACTTAACATCATTAAAGCAACACTTGAACTATCATCAAAACAATAACAGAATACTGAACATCATTGAAGCAACAGCACTTAAATTATATCATTAAAACAATAACAGCAAATTGAACATCATTGAAACAACATCATTTGAACTATCTTCAAAACAATAACAGCAATTTGAACATCATTAAAGCAACACTTGAACTATTATCAAAACAATAACAGAAAACTGAACATCATTGAAGCAACAGCACTTGAATTATATCATCAAAATAATAACAGCACACTGTGAACATCATGAAAACAATAACACTTGAACTATATCATCAAAACAACAACAGCAAATTTAACATCATTGAAACAACAGCATTTGAACTATCATCAAAACAATAACAGCAAACTAAACGTCATTAAAAAAAGCACTTAGTCTCTTCAAAACAAGAACAGCAAACTTAACATCATTAAAGCAACACTTGAACTATTATCAAAACTATAGCAGCAAACTGTAAACATCATGAAAACAACAACACTTGAACTATATCATTAAAACAATAACAGCAAATTGAACATCATTAAAATAACAGCATTTGAACTCTCTTCAAAACAATAACAGCAAATTGAACATTATGAAAACAACAGCACTTGACTTCTCTTAAAAACAATAACAGCAAATTATAAACATCTTGAAAACAACACTTGAACTATATCATCAAAACAATAACAGCAAATTGAACATCATTGAAACAACAGCATTTGAACTATCATCAAAACAATAACAGCAATTTGATCATTATTAAAGCAACACTTAAACTATCATTAAAACAATAACAGCAAATTGCACATCATCAAAACACCAGCATTTGAACTCTCTTCAAAACAATAACAGCAAACTATAAACATCAGGAAAACAACTCCACTTGACCTATCATTAAAACAATAACAAACTAAATGTCACTAAAAGAACAGCACTTGAATATAATAAAAAATAACAAATTAAATACTGCATTTAAACATAGGAAAACATCAAGGATGTTGAAAACAAATTAATCTAAGCGTTACTAGAGAAAACAAAATTACAAAGTCATTTGAAATTTCTGATTTACTTTCAATGGCTTAAACCTGATGTGATTCATTGGCTTTTTTTCTTTCTCTTTGCTGCTTAACGGCCTGTAACATTGCCACCTTATGGCAATTTTAAGACCAGCAGCAGGGAAAATTGAATTTTCTGCATAAATTATGTTGCTATTTCAAATGTTCTAAATCTTTCCAGTAGGCGTGTTTGTTTCTGTCTAAACAAGTACTTCACACACTTTAAAGTATCGTGAAAGTTCTAATCTACGTTGATTGAGTCTGGCAGATTTTTATTCGCAAAAAGAACTAAAAAACAAAAACAAAACTTCCTCTTGAGAAAGCAAAAAACGTATAAGAAAATTTAAAGATAATAAAGAAAGAGAATAAAGAAATTATCTGTAAAAATTATTTAAGTACACTGAGAGAAAAATGTGGTACTGGGTAACATAATGATTGTACCAGCAACCATATTTAATGCTACATATACGGACAGCAATCTAGATTCTAAGGACAGCAATCTAGATGGTACAGGGTAACATCAGATTGTACGGACAGCAATCTGGATTGTACGGACAACAATCTAGATTGTACGGAGTAACATCTCAAACATAACTAAACAATTATTTGCAAAAAATTAGATCTAAACAGTGGATACCTAAGAAGAGCATTCTTTAATTTTATGCGTTGTTTAATTCATTTTATTTATGCATTAATATGAGTATTACTGCATAAATTAAATAAATATATAAAATAATTCTTTAAGGTATATACACGTATCTGCATAAATTAAATAAATATATAGAATAATTATCTTTTTAGGTATATATGCGTATTTCGGCACAGATTGAATAACTATAAAGTAATGATCTTTTTAGGTATACATGCGTATTACCGCATAAATGAAATAAATATAAAATGTGAATAAAAATAGGTCTTGGGGTCCATTGTGGAGATCGCAATTGCTATAAAATGAATAGGTTAAATTGAATGGAATGTAGTGAAGGTTCATAAATGTTCCTTAAATATGCGACTAATCCAATCAATAGCTGTATGTTCCTAAATGTCCCAATAATGTCAAGTGAACATCACTGCGTCAATCAAATCCAATTACCGTACGGAAGGGCGTATCTCAATGTCGTTAGCGTTTGATGCACCCTGCTCTTGTGACCATATATAGAACTTCGCTAAGCCTATTACCAGTCTATGATAATATTCTCATTCCAATCTTCGTGTTTGTATTTCTGTGACCACCAATTCGCCCTTTTAAATGTTTCACTAAATGCCACAAACTGCCATACTAAAATATTTTTCTTCACCATCTGCTTCATATCATAACACACGAAATTCGGGGTTTCTCTTTTTTACTGCAAATACCTTTCTATTTTCTTATCTTTATTATCTTTCTATTTCATTATTTCTCTATTTCTTTAGTTTTCTATTTTATAATTATTGTATTTCATTATTTTTTTGTTTCATTTTTTTTTCTATTTCATTGTTTTTGTATTTCATTGTTTTTCTATTTCATTGTTTTCGTATTTCATTTTTCTATTTCATTGTTTTTGTATTTCATTGTTTTTCTATTTCATTGTTTTTCTATTTCATTGTTTTTTCTATCATTATTTTTCTATTTCATTGTTTTTCTATTTCATTTTTTTTCTATCATTATTTTTCTATTTCATTGTTTTCTATTTCATTGTTTTTCTATTTCATTTTTTTTCTATTTCATTTTTTTTTCTATCATTATTTTTCTATTTCATTATTTTTCTATTTCATTGTTTTTCTGTTTCATTGTTTTTCTATTTCATTTTTTTTTATTTCACTTTTTTTCTATAGTTATTTTTCTATTTCATTGTTTTTCTATTTCATTGTTTTTTCTATCATTATTTTTCTATTTCATTGTTTTTCTATTTCATTTTTTTTCTATTTCACTTTTTTTCTATAGTTATTTTTCTATTTCATTGTAGTTCTATTTCATTGTTTTTCTATTTCATTTTCTTTCTATCATTATTTTTCTATTTCATTGTTTTTCTATTTCATTGTTTTTCTATTTCATTGTTTTTCTATTTCATTTTTTTTCTATCATTATTTTTCTATTTCATTGTTTTTCTATTTCATTTTTTTTTCTATTTCACTTTTTTTCTATAGTTATTTTTCTATTTCATTGTTTTTCAATTTCATTGTTTTTGTATTTCATTCTTTTTCTATCATTATTTTTCTATTTCATTGTTTTTCTATTTCATTTTTTTTCTATCATTATTTTTCTATTTCATTATTTTTCTATTTCATTGTTTTTCTATTTCATTCCTTTTCTATTTCATTCTTTTTTTATTTCATTTTTTTTCTATTTCATTGTTTTTCCATTTCATTCTTTTTCTATTTGATTTTTTTCTCTATCACTATTTTTCTATCATTATTTTTTTACTTCATTTGTTATCTATTTTATTATTTTTCTTTTTTTATCTGTTTCTTTTACTATCTTTCCATTTTATTATCCTTCTATTTTATTCGTTCTCTACCTTATTAGTTTTCTCTATTTCATTACCTCTCTTTTATTTTTCTATTTTATTACCTCTCTATTTTATTATATCTCAATTTTTTGCATAACTTTCTTTATTATTGTACTCCAAATTTATTTTTTTTATTGTTATTCTAATTGTTATTTTTATTATTGATCTTCTTTTTGGAAAGGTGATTCACTTTGCAAAAATGGAACAACTTTGACCTAAATAAGCCACGAATGCTTCTTACATCAGGTTGAGAAATCTCTCGGTAAAAATACGCTATAGAACGTATGTAGGATGTCAATATAGGATGCAGGATACAGTAACAGGATACTATCGTATTGGTGTTATGGATTGAGGACACCCCAAAGGGAGACATGACATATGCGATGCTTATGGGGTATATAGTTTTCCTGATACCCCTGCACGTATTCGAACATGTGCGGAGAATACAAGTGTCTAGAATTCTATAAACTATAAGTTTGTTTGTACTTGCGCCTATGAGTATTCAAGAGTCCGCTTGATTATTTTCGTTTTCAAACTTCACTTCTCTTTAATTTACCTCGAAATCAACACCCTAAACGCAAATCGTCACTCCTCGATTCATCTTCTGTTCACAAATACCTCAGGGATTACTTCAAAATAAGCATCAGCGGAGAATAAAAAACACTGATCTGAAAGTGCTTTTCTCCTAAATGATCACTCGGTGCTTCACAAAATAAAGCTTCTCTTCTATTTTTTAATTACTAGAGTCCTCGGTTCGTGTAAATCGAGGTGTAAATAAATAAATAAAACTAAATAAATTAGTATATTAATTTATTTAGTTTTATTTATTAAATTTAAAGTTTATTTTATTTATTTATTTATTTTTTGTTGTTTTTTCGCCTTTTATTTTTATTTTATTTTTTTTATTTTATTTCTGTTCTTAATTTTATCGTTTTTTACCACTTTTGCTTCCTCAAGAGGAAGCTTTGCCTTTGATTTCTCTTGATTCCTTTTGCAACATTTTATTACCTTTTGTTGCTCTTTATCACTTTTTTTGTTTTTCATTGATTGTTTAGGTTTATTATTTACTTGTGACTGGTTTATTTAGAGCACCCTTTTGCTGCAAAAGAGACATTGTGGCTTCATTTGCAGATATTCGAAATTCACCTGTTATGGAAACCTGAGATGATTTTGATGCAGAAATGGACCAGTTTAGGCCGTATGGTGTATTATCTGGTGGTGCACTCTTTTTATGGCTCAACATTTGGTATAACAATACAGCTGATCAGCACATCGGTGGTGAGCTCGATTATAATGATAATAGCCTTGGCCTTGTTATATAGAGGAAAGGAGGCGCGTTCCCCTAACGATAGTGAAAATTTCTTCAAGCGAATATATATTTCCCAACAAGCATACAGATGTAGTCATCATTTATTAACACTCTCATTCAACTTGCGGAATTATTCCAAAAAAACCCTAGATTCACCGATTTATCACTGTATACTTATGTTTTCTATTATTTAGAACCATCGGCAGCATCACTTGAAATTTATTCCTACTCTTGAAATAATTTCACGAATTTGACATTTTTTCGTGTCAAGTTCATTCCTCTTGTATACAATATTTTTTTCTAGAATATCAAATTTGTTTTTGCAAATTATTTGGAAATTATTTGGAAATTATTTATAAATTATTTGCAAATTATTTAGAAATTATTTGCAAATTATTTGTAAACTATTTGTAAATTATTTGCAAATTATTTGTAAATTATTTGTAAACTATTTGTAAATTATTTGGAAATTATTTGTAAACTATTTGTAAATTATTTGCAAATTATTTGGGAATTATTTGTAAACTAATTGTAAATTATTTGTAAATTATTTGAAAATCATTGCAAACTATATTTATTCAAATCGAATTTGTTTCTAACACTAATATTTTTAGATAAACAATGTTTTTGCAAATCAAAATTGTTTCAAATCTTTATTTTGTTGCATTTGTTATTTCTAGCAAATTTGCTTTTGCAGATACAATTTATTTTTTATCATTGTTTATTTATTTTATTTATTTCATTTTATTTATTTCATTTATTTTATTTATTTTATTTGTTTTATTTATTTTATTTATTTTATTTGTTTTATTTATTTTATTTATTTTATCATTACAATTTATTCTCAATCAAAGTTTCTGCAGATAGGATTTTTTTTCAGATCTAATATTTTGATTCAACAAATTTCATTATTAATTAGTATATGAAAGATTATATAACTATATACATTAGTGAAAGATAATATATACATAATAAAAATAATGAAAAAACATAGAACCAATTTGAGACAATAACTATACAATCGATTCGGCATTTAGATTTTTTCTTTTATCAATTTTGACGAAATCCAATTTGGAAAGAGGAACTTGGCATTTTTGCGTCGAATAGAATGACACGGAGGAAAAATGGGTCTATACATATTTGGAGGATGAAAAAATAAGATCGTTTGTAATAAGAATTCGTAACTGAGATGCTTACCACTTTGGGAAACTGGCTCATGATTTATTCCAGAGCATCGCAAGGACCTACGTGTCCATGGATGATACCCTTTAGGGAATGGGGACGCGTCTGTTTCCATAAACCAAATTATTTTTATATCCTAGGATCTGCGTTCTTGTGAATTAATGATAAATCGAGATGGTCACTTTACGTTTACCTCTCCGCTGACCCCTTGTTGATAAATTTTATTACAAACGAGCTCCATTGTGCTCCGCCTCATTGCCAAAATTTTCATTATTCATTCAATCTGTATTTTCATTATTCATTTTGTAATCTATTTTGTTCTTCAGTTCAATTAAGTTTTGGATTTAATTCTTATTTGAATTCTATTTGTAGTTCTGATTTGAATTCTATTTGTAGTTCTGATTCGAATTCTATTTATAGTTCTGATTCGAATTCTATTTACAGTTTTGATTCGAATTCTATTCACAATTCTGATTAGAATTCTATTCACAATTCTGATTAGAATTCTATTTCTAATTCTGATATGAATTCTATTTATAATTCTGATTCGAATTTTAATTCTGCTCTTAATTCTAATTTAAATGTTTTTAAAATTAGGTCAATATTATTGGATAGTGGACAATTAGGTCCTTATTATTAAACTTGTTGATCAGTCTTCAAAAGTGTTGTTAAAATGTAATTATTGACGATCAATATTTATTTCCAAGAATGTATTGCTAGAATTCGGGACATGCGACTCTACCGAAATACTGGAAACGGAAAAGATAAATGAAAGTTAACAGGATTAACAGACAGTCTGGTAATAGTCGCAGACAGGTGCCTAGAGTTGGATTCGTGATCTGTCTACCTTCTAGTTCGCGTGCTGATCAACAATGTTGGTTTGGATGCATTGGAATCGCTTTGTACAAGTTTCGTCCAAGTCCACGTGTTCAGCAAAGTTTGCACGAGGGACCAATGCCAAACGTGGTCAAACCACGCACGAAAAAGGGCAGGAAGATCCTACGTTAGAAAAAGAGGTACAGATGTGAAGCGAAAGTAAGACAGAGAGTGAAAAGAGAGAAAGCAAAAACAAAAGGGGATGAAAAACTTTTTCTTCCTCTTTCTTTCTTTCTTCTTATTTTCAAAGACAAATAACGGGAAAGAGAAGAGTGGAAGAGAGAAAAGAAAAAGAGAAAAAAAAGAGAGAAAAGAAAGAGAGAAAAGAAGGAATGAAAAGAAAGAGAGAAAAGAAAGAGAGAAAAGAAGGAATGAAAAGAAAGAGAGAAAAGAAAGAGAGAAAAGAAAGAGAGAAAAGAAGAAATGAAAAGAAAGAGAGAAAAGAAAGAGAGAAAAGAAAGAATGAAAAGAAAGAATGAAAAGAAAGAGAAAGAAGTATAGGAAAAGACGAAAGCAGAGATGTAGATAGAAACACAAATGAAGTTTAAAACACAGTTGAAGATAGAAAAACACATGAAAATTGAAACAAAGATGAAGATAAAGACGAGATAAGGATAGAAACAAAGATGAATATAGAAACAAGATGAACACAGAAACAAAGATGAACACAAACAAAGATTAACGCAGAAGACGAGATAAAAACAGATACAAAGATGAAGATAGAAACATGATGAACACAAAAACAAAGATGAAGATAGAAGACAAGATAAAGATGCGGAAACAAACATGAAGAAATCAAAGATGAAAATAAAAGATAAGATAAAGATAGAAATAAACATGAAGATAAAGGCAAACAAGAAGATAGAAACAAACATGAAGAAAAACAAAGATGAAGATAAAAGATAAGATAAAGATAGAAATAAACATGAAGATAAAAGCAAACAAGAAGATAGAAACAAACATAAAAATAAAAACAAACAAGAAGATAGAAACAAACATGAAGATAAAAACAAACATGAAGATAGAAACAAACAAGAACTTAGAAACAAACATGAAAATACAGAAACAAAGATGAAGATACAACAGAAGATAAATCAGTACATACAAAAACGAAGACAAAAGAAGAGATAAAGATACAAACAAAAATAAAGTTGGAAAAATTAAAACAAAAAGAGAGAATCCAAGATAACAAAGACAAAAGCAAAAAAACGAAACAAAGACAAAAAGACTAATAAAGACAAAAAAGAGAAGAAAGAGAAGAAAGAGAAGAAGGAGAAGAAAGTCAAGAGGGCATTGGAGAGCGAAACAAAGAAGGTGAAGAAAACAAAAATAAAGTTGAAGAGAAATGGAAATGCAAAGAAAGAAAGATTGAGAAAATAGAATGAGAGATTGGAATGACTGACGAAGAGCTGAGAGAGAGAAAAGGTTGAGCAGCTAGATACTATGAGGCGGAGGGTGAGGGGGTGGGGTAGTTTCCTACGTCGTCGACAGGACGTGTATACGCTGGATTGCGGCCTCGTTCAGGAATTCTCTCGGGAAGGCGCCATCTTGTAGCTTCTATACTACGTAATGCTCTCGCCATCCGAACAACCACCCGATGTCCTGCCAACCCTCTTTGCATAAACTTATGAGAACCTGCTCGTGACGTCGACTGGTAAATCGTTGCTTATACGCAAGATACTCTATTCCAATCGTGTCATCAACCATTTACAATTTCCACTTTTCTTCAAAAATCAAATCTTTCAAATTGTCTTCAGTTTAGACAATCGAGTCTATCTTATTTTAATTTAAGATTGGCGTTTGTAATTACAAACATGCTTCGAATCATTTTGTAGTTATTTATTTATGTAATTATTATAGTTATTATTATAGTTGTATAAAATGTTGTTTTAAAAAAAGGAATTAAAAGTGTTTTTAAAGAAATGATTTAAAATTATTTTAAAAAAAAGGATTTAATGTTCTTTGAATAAAGGATTGAAAATTGTTTTTCAAAGAAAGATTTTAAGTTGTTTTTCAAAAAAAGATTTAAAGTTGTTCTTTAGAAGAAGATTTGGAACTGTTTTTCAAAAAAAGATTTAAAGTTGTTCTTTAGAAAAAGATTTGAAACTGTTTTTCAAAAAAAGATTTAAAGTTGTTTTTAAAAAAAGATTTGAAACTGTTTTTCAAAGAAAGGTTTTAAGTTGTTTTTCAAAGAAAGATTTTAAGTTGTTTTTCAAAGAAAAATTTTAAGTTATTTTCCAAAAAAAGATTTAAAGTTGTTTTTTAAAAAAAGATTTGAAACTGTTTTTCAAAAAAAGATTTAAAGTTGTTTTTTAAAAAATGATTTGAAACTGTTTTTCAAAAAAAGATTTAAAGTTGTTTTTTAAAAAATGATTTGAAACTGTTTTTCAAAAAAAGATTTAAAGCTGTTTTGAAACTGTTTTTCAAAGAAAGGTTTGAAGTTTTTTTTTCAAAGAAAGATTTTTAGTTGTTTTTCAAAGAAAAATTTAAAGTTGTTTTTTAAAAAAAGATTTGAAACTGTTTTTCAAAAAAAGATTTAAAGTTGTTTTTTTAAAAAAAGGATTTAAAACTGCTTTTCAAAAAAAGATTTAAAGTTGTTTTTTAAAAAAAAGATTTAAAACTGCTTTTCAAAAAAAGATTTAAAGTTTTTTAAAAAAAAGATTTAAAACTGCTTTTCAAAAAAAGATTTAAAGTTTTTTAAAAAGGATTTAAAACTGTTTTTCGCAAAATAAAAGTTGGTTGTGTTTATGTGAAATATTGCAGAGTATGTGTGTGTGTTTTTTTTTGGTCTTGAGGGACGAATAATTCGAATAGAAATAATAATTTGCAGAAAATGTGTTCACGGTTGATTAATAATATCTGATCCCCGCTTGTAACATTATAACCAATATGGATAACAGTAAATTATATTAAATTACTGTATTTAATGAATCTCTCATTCCATGAATCGCACAGGACACAATCAGTTTTCATTTAATCGTACATTCACGCAGCTATGTTTTATTCAAAAACCTTTAAAGATGCTGACCAAAAACACTGTTTCAATTACTTTTTTAAAGAGTTCAATTATTACCGCGAGCATCCATGAAATTTTAATTGAAACGAAATTTCGTCAAAATTTGCTTTAAAAACAATTTTATATTTTGTTGAAATTATTTTAAAATAATAATAATTTATAATATAATGTTTGCATGCGTTTTAAAGTACACACTACAAAAACATGGTGTCTTATTTTGAACAAAAACGTCTTAAATTAGGACATATTTGGTGACTAAGACACAAAAAATGTCTTAATTTAAGACACTTATAAGCCACTTCTGTCCCACTTTTAAGGCACCATTTTTTGCAGTGCATAGAAGGATATATTACATATATATATAAATACATATACAACTCAGTCATCAACTTTAAAGGTCATACACTCTAAAACCAAGTGTCTCAATTCAAGATGTTTTGTCCCCACTTTTGAAACGTTTAACGTCAAAAAACACGTCAAACGTTTCAAAAGTGAGGATAAAACATCTTAAATTAAGACACTTGTTTTTACAGTGTACTAAATTGATAAAAGTAGTAAATTAAATTATACTAAATTGTTAAATTTTATTATGGAATTATTAAAAATGTTACTGAATTGTAAAATTTTGTTAATGAATTGTGTTGTTGCTCAATTGATAATTTTTTCGCTAAGTTGTTAAGTTGGGTATACTGTTTGTTCATTTGGTAAATTGGACGATTGGTTTGGAGAATGAGCCTTGTTATAAACGAAGACGTGAATTGATGTTTTTATTCTGGTGACTTTATTAAGTCGCGTGGCTGAAATATTGAAATATACTACAACATTTTAATGACACTTTCCAGGGTATTTACAGCTTCCTGGTCCTTTGTGTGAAAGTATCCGAGCAATATTAGCTACAGCAGGATGTGTGTATTTCCCACATTAGTTTGTTTACAAAGGGTCGGTTCTGACCGCGAGCGCGACACATTACGTGCAATATCCTCTGTTTCATCACAGCTAGCTTCATTTGGACGCAAATTTTCTTTACACTAATTTGTAAAGCAATAAAATTCACTACTCGGGCAAAAGTCAAGATAAGTTTCTTCTTCTGTCGCGGCTTTTTCAAACACTGAAAAAGTTACGGCTTTTCCGAACACGAACAATTGTAGATTTAGAATATTACTGACAATATGTTACTGTGGAGATCGTAGCTTCTTTTACACCGAAAAAAAAGTATTCTATTCTCAATGCGATTTTAACTCTAAAGAGATATTCTAACAAACTAACACTTAATTTAAGATTATTACGCTGCCTACAA
>WNHD01009158.1:0-10003 GCA_011057455.1 Ganaspis sp. Gsp50
ACTTTATTTTTCATTATAATATGCCTGGGTGTAAAATAATTGGGGTGGCTCAACTTACCCGACATGGAAAGTATTTGTCAAAAATTTTCTTTTTAGAAAGCTCTGTTTTTTTGGGTGGGAGTTTTCGAAAATTGAGAATAGTGCTTTACAGAAGTATTAATGAGAAGATAACCTATCAGACGACACATCAAACAACTCGATATCTTTATTCTACAATTTTTTATGGCTCAAAATCAAAACCCGGCTCAACCTACCCCTCTCTACCCTATATGTCCTTGTAGTGTCTGATACAAAAAGATCCTCAAAGTAACCACTATGTTTTTAAATAATTTTGTATAATAAGTAATTGATTTTTATATATATATATATATAGGTATAGTTACGATCATCATAATGATCTATACCTGTTTCTTATATAAAAACAACATCTATAAAAATGTCCTCATAGTAGCCAGTACGCATAGATATGTACATGTATATATACGCGATGCGCTTTTTGGGAAACGCACAAGAAAAACTTCTCCTTTTCTTTTATTTTACCCCTGGGCCTTTCGGATGAAAATCTGAGTTGTGCTATACAACGATGCTACTACTAAGCTAAAATTCCTTCGTCTTGGCGAAGTGAGAAAAGAACAGAATTATCTCTGTACCAAGATTTGAACTATGATACGGGAATAATCCACCAAAATTCTATCGATTGATTTTCAATGAAAAAAAAAACTAGGATAACTCAATCGAAATAGAATTAAAAGAATAAAAGAAAAGCAATTTCGAGAACTTCGAACAAGAATCACAAAACTGCTGAGACAATTTCTGTTCTCACACCTAAAAGGAAAATTGAAAGCATGTGGTTAGCAAAAATCGTACATAGCAACAGGCCCAGAGCCGATGCTTCCATATAACTACAAAAGTCCATACCTTGCAAAAATGTCCCACCCATAGTTTCTTTGCGTTTACATAAAAGCGCATCGCGGAGACCAAAAATTACAGTACAACTCTCATTCGCGAGTCAGCTCCAGATTACCTGGAGGCATAAAAACGACTTGAGACGCCGGGACCACGCCCGTCCGTGATTCGGAATTGAAATTGGCGATCAACTACGTAGATAGTGATCAAACTTCAAACGGACGATAAGCAGAATTAAATACTTCGCGCCGAAGAAGTCCTACGGGAATCGAGTTCGATAGACATTAAAATAAGTATTTTTACTTGCTTAATTTTTCGTCAACTGACCGGTCGGTTCGCATGAGAAGTGCCCGCACTGCTCGAATTCGACGGACCGCATCAGCATCTTGAATGCGCTACCAAAAACTCAAAACATAAGTGAGAAAAGACTCAGATCATAAAGTGTAAGCAAGATTTTAAGTCGACAGCCCGAGAACAACGGACACCACAATAAAATAAACAGAATTTAGGAATTTCTATTTTTGAATTTTGGCAGCTTGGTGCCTCCAACAATCAGTAATTAATTATTTAACTTGGTTTGTAACAAAAGGAAACGATAAGACACGGTTTAGATGCATTTTTAGCAATCTAACTGGCAGATTAATTCGCGTATTGTTTTGGATGCCTCAGAAAAAGGAAATTTTAATTATTGTCTGATGCTATCGTTTTTATTGAGCAAATATATATTTTTATACTCGGACGTTAAGTTATCGAATAAGTATTTATTAATATATTTTAGCAGTACGAGTTCTGGATGTTCACTTTATTCTTTCAGCTGTCAAAACTATTTGAGGTTAGATAATATCAATTCTATCACACTGATGCACTGTCTAAGTTTTATTCCTAAGGTGCTCCTTAATTAATAGTATTCAATTAATATATTTATAAATTTCTGAGTTTAAATGTCAAAACACGATCTACAGAAATGATTTTTTAGTTAAAATAATAAATAATTTATATGTATATATAATTTTTCAAAGTAATATGTTAAGTTTAATTTATATAAAGAATTTTGAATTGAGCGCCAAGAAAATACGGTATGGCAGCTCCATCTTCTTTCTGTGCATTGGAAAGCAGTATAAGCACAGAAGTTAAATTTGAGTGCGAGTTTCTATCTCCATACTCTTAATCAAGGGTCTAAAAAGATGTGTTGTTCGCCTTTTATTTGTGATTAACTACTTATTCTAAATTTAACTCTCAATTTAATTTCTTGAAAAATGTTTTATTAACGAATATTGTATTTAATAGTTTGGAAAATACAAATTAAATTAACTTCTGTTACTTTATAAACGGAAACTACAGTTCTAATTTTTAAAAATTCGACCTTTTTTCGAGTTATATCGATATTTTCGAGAGATTTAATCCATGTCTTTTTTTAGATAGGATATATTTAAATTATTTATAACTTACATTGTACACATATACTTATAAGTAATTATTTATTATATCTAACGCAATAAACTATGAATTTAAATTTCGCACTGACGCTGGGATTGAAATCGGGACGCACGCAATGCGAGACTACCACGTTACCCACGAGGCTATGCTGACTTACTTGACTTTCTTAAAATAAAAACTCATATTTAAATATCACCAACTAGTAATGACTTAGATCAATAATTTCGGCATTGCATTAAGTAAAAAAAGGTTTAAAGCAAACGAATTTTATTTAATTTAAGAAATATAAATTCTCAATAAATTCTTTATTTATTATTTAATAATAACTCAACAATAATAAAATAAATAATAAGTAATTTTTATTTGTTTTTATAAAGTAATGAATAACATTAAATAATACACTATTTGCATTATAGATAATTGAATTTAATTAAATCCACATAAAATAAATTAAAGGTGCGAAATAATTTTTATTAGTGTCACAAACCCAAATATTTAAGTAAAATTAATAAATTTTTTAATTTATTATACTTTTAGTAAATAAATGTATTTTTTCGATTAATACGATGAATTTCTTATTACAAATTACAATTAAATAATTACCTTAATTGCTAGATAGTATAAATTATTAAAATTTAACAAATTATTTATGATTTTATAGAATTGTCTGTCTCAATCAGAGCCGAAGGAAATAAACATACATATGGACCAGTTTTTTAGCTACATAATCGAGTTTTAAGTTTTTAAAAATTAGCAGAATGCAAAATGTGAAGGGCAGCCGGGATGCCTTCAACACTTCAATTTTGGTATCTTTTTCAATGCAGAAACTATAAGAATTAATTTTTTTTTCGACAAAATCCTTCTCTTAGATCCACAAACGCGTTTTACTGAATCTTTGGTTCGAATTTGTTGTTCTAATCAGCAATTGCAATTTAGAACTCGAAATTCAAACTTAAAAACCAGCAAAATGAAGGATATGGTGGGCAACCCTGGCTGCCCTACATATAAACTAGTTTTTTTATCCAAACAATCGAGTTTTAAGGAATTTTTGGAAATTTAAGAATTAAGAGAATGCAAAATAATGAGGGCAACCTGGCTGCCTTCAACACTTTTCAATTTTGGTATATTTTTCCAAGCAGAAACTAAGGGAATAATTTCTTTTTCCACAAAACCCTTCTTCTAGCTACACGAACCAATTTTAAGGGATTTTTAAATCGAATTACAATTTCGAATCCGCAATTTGATCAAGTCCGAATTGATCCTGGAAAGTGTAGTCTTTGTAAGCTAATTTACAGATCGTGCTTTCTTATGTCAAATCGACTACGAAAGGAAAAATTAAATAAAAATTTCAGGAACGTATTTAAATATACAAAAACGTCAGTACATTAAAAATGACGATTTAACGAATCATATTTTGATAAAGTGCTTATCGATCCTGGAAAGTGTAGTCTTTCTAATCTAAGTTAAAGATAGTGCTTTCTTATGTTGAATCGAGTACGAAAGGGAAAATTAAATAAAAATTTCAGGAACGTATTCAAATATACAAAAACGTCAGTACATTAAAAATGCTGATTTAACGTTTCATATTTTGATCAAGTGCTAATTGATCCTGAAAAGTGTAGTCTTTGTAAGCTAATTTATAGATCGTGCTTTCTTATGTCAAATCGACTACGAAAGGTAAAATTAAATAAAAATTTCAGGAATGTATTCAAATATACAAAAACCTGAGTACAGTAAAAATGCCGATTTAACGATTCATATTTTGATCAAGTGCTAATTGATCCTGAAAAGTGCAGTGTTTGCAACCTACGTCAAAGTTTGTGTTTTCTTATGCTGAATCGAATACGAAAGGAAAAATTTAATAAAAATTTCAGGAACGTATTCAAATTTACAAAAATATTAGTACATTAAAAATGTCAATTTAGCTATGAATATTTTGATCTAGTGCTAATCGATCCTGGAAAGTGTAGTCTTTGTAACCTAAGTTAAAGATCGTGTTTTCTTCTACTGTATCGAATACGAAAGGGAAAATTTAATAAAAATTGCAGAAACGTATTCAAATTTACAAAAATATGAGTACATTAAAAATGTCAATTTAGCGATCACTATTTTGATCAAGTGCTAATCGATCCTGGAATGTGTAATCTTTGTAACCTAAGCTAAAGATTGTGCATTGTTATGTCGAATCGACTACGAATGGGAAAATTTATTAAAAACTTTAGGAAAGTACTTAAATATACAAAAACGCGTGTACATTAAAAATGCCGATTTAACGATTCATATTTTGATCAAGTGCTAATTGATCCTGGAAACTGTAGTCTTTGTAACCTAAGCTAAAGATCGTGCTTCCTTGTATGCGGATTGATCCTGGAAAGTGTAGTGTTTGTAACCTACGTCAAAGTTCGTATTTTCTTATGCCGAAACACATACAAAAAGAAAATATAAGAATAAGTTTCATGAACGTTTTCCAATTTACAAAAAGGTGAGTACATTAAAAATGTCAATTTAGCGATCCATATTTTGATCAAGTGCTAAACGATCCTGGAAAGTGCAGTGTTTGTGCACACTGTGCACCAAGAGTGGAAAGAAATCGTTTTCCGGCGAGTTTGTAAGTTGATGCTCGAGCGATGCGAGAGCAGCAATCAAACTCACCGGAAAAAGCTACTTTCCGCTCGAGGTGTACACAGTGCTTTGTGTGACACCTGCTTTGAAAAAGAGAAGCTCTATATTGTTTAAATAATAAAATAAACAGTTAATGCCTGGTAACTACAGTAGAAAAGGTCGTGCGCAGACGTAGCGCTCACTTGGCAAAAAGTGTGCAGAAAAGTACTAAAAAGTGTGCAGAAAAGTACAAAAGAGTGCAGAAAAGTACAAAAGTGTACAGAAAAGTACAAAAGTGTACAGAAAAGTAAAAAAGTGTGCAGAAAAGTAAAAAGAGTGCAGAAAAGTAGATTTATGAAAGTATGCAGAAATCAACAACTTTGTGCTCTTTTTTCACGCAAGCAAAGTGCTAAATTTCATGCAGGTGTTACACAAATATAATTTTCTACTTGTTTAGCACACGGACTCAATCGCTTGGGCAGAAGCGTTTTAATACAATAACTGTCACAAATTTAATATCGTTCTTAAACTAAACGCAGTGTGGCGCTACGATACTTTCAGTAACGCAGCAGCAAGATCAACAGTTTCGAAGTTTTATTTTTAATTTATTTATTCAACTGCATAATAAATGAGAAAAATGAAAAAATTACTAAAATATATTTTTTTTCTTCAAACGCAAAAATAATATTAAAAATGAATGAATTAAAAAAAATAATAAAAAAAGTATTCAATCTACCTTAGTAGATTGAAAACGTTTTTTTCTATTCATTTTTTTATTCAAAAGAATGATAAATGAGAAAAATGGATAATTTAAAAAAAATTATTTTTTTTCTTCAAACTCAATATTAATGATAAAAATGCATTAATTCAAAGAAATTGAATAAAAAATAGGTTTTTAATCTACCTTAGTAGATTTATTTCTTTTAATTTACCTTAGTAGATGCAAAACGTTTTTCTCTATTCAGTTGTTTATTCAAACGCATGATAAATGAGAAAAATCGATAAATTAAAAAAGAATTTTTTTTTTCATCAAACGCAATATTAATGATAACAAGTAGTAAATTTTTCATTTCATGAAAATTTTGCTTCCTTATAGATGGATTTTTTACAAAAATCAACCTTTAACATTTTTTAATAATTCAAAAGGTATAATTTATTTAAATCTAATTATAAAAATAATTTAAAATTTAAATTCCATAAATAATTGAAACATTTCAATTTATCTATAAATAAATAAAAAAGAATACTTTATGTGTCAGTCGATTCCTTTTCTACTAATAATCTACTCTATTTTGGTAAAATATAGACTTCTTTCAGATCAATGGATTCGGTTTTTAATGCAGAAAATTTTTTCAAAAGTAAATGTCATTAAAAAATAATAATATTGAAAGTTATATAATAAATAAAATTTTAAATGTCAGAAATAATGGAAAACTGCCATTTACTCCTTCAATTTTTGGTAAAATATAGACTGCAGATAGGTCAATCGATTAGTTTTTTAATGCAAAAAATTTTTGCAAAAGGAACTGTCATTAAAAAATCAAAATTTTAAAAGTTATATTAAAAAAATGAAATTTTAAACCTCAAAAATAATTTAAAATTGTCATTTACTCTATCAATTCTTGATCAAATATATATTTTATATAGATCAATCGATTCGTCTAGATGCAAGCAATACCATTTAAACTTTAATTACTTAAAATTTCCATTAGGGAAAAAATTTTATCTAAAAAACCGTATTTTTTGAAGAAAAAACGATCTCAAAAATGTTTGCTTGATTATTTCTAAAAATCCCTGTGTCCATTTCTAGATTTTTATGAGTGTAATAACTCTAGCAAATTTCATTAAGATCGATTAAAGCATTCTCAAGTTAGAGAGTCCACAAAAAACGACCACACACACACACAAACATCTGAACATTGGCTTTAAACTTCGTATATAAACTTTTTAGATGAAAATGAGTCGATTTAGACTATTTTTGGAAAATCGAAAATCGTCACGATTACAATGCTTCCTCTATAAGGACGCAAAATTACTCCGTAGTTTATAAATTATAAATCATTTTTATTCTAATATGTATGCATATATTTTCAATTAATTTAAATGAATGACTAAAACTTTAAAAACCTCAATTCTTTTATGAATTTAAGAATAAATACTTAACAAAAAGGAAATTTTGCTTCATGAAACTTACAAGACTTTTTCGTAACATTATAAGCAATAACTACAAAAATAATGAATCAAATAGAAGATACATTTTTTTCAAAAATTGGATTTTAAAAAAATTTTTTTAATGGATTATTTTTTTTCAAAAACTACATTTTGATGGCCCAACTGTCTTACCCTAAATAAATCATAAATATGACAATTAAGGTCGAAAAGGTTAAAAGTTTTTTATTAATTGAAGCCGCGCGTCAAAGAGGGATCTAACCAGCAAAATGTCAATTTTGAGAAAATGGAGAAAAGTGAAATGGCATCATTTTAAACGAACAATAGGTTGAAATAGTTAAAAATGTTAAAATAACTATTACATATTGATTTATTCAATATTTCAGTTAATTTGTTATAAAAACTTGGGTTAATTTTCTTAAAGTGAAGACGGATCTAACTGATTTTTTTAATTATAGATACCTTTTCCACGATGCAACATTTTTCTATGAACTGAGATAATTTACTCGGTATATTTTATTGAAAAAGCTCAGTAAAAGTTGGACAGACAAGTATTCAGTAAATTCTATTCAACCGATTTGTGAGAGTCTGACGAGCATGTTGAGTAGATTTTACTGCGCTGCGAAGGAAAACACCAAAATATTTTGAAATAAAATTTTTGTTGCCGACCGACAACATATTTATACACCATAAATTCTTGAACTGACTTAAATTACACTCTTTTTTTTCCTACCTAAAATTGAATTTATAAATTAAAATTTACAAGCTGATGGAGATTCGAACCCCCGACCCTACGGTAAAGCATGCTGACGCCCTAACCACTTGAGCTACGAAACCTTATGTGAATATTTTGCGACCTGTCTATTTAAGTTACAAGAATGCTTGAGACTTGGCGGGGATATTCCGGCTGTAGTTCCACACGTAAGCACGGTAGATTCTACTCAACCGCTGGATCAAACGCTTCTGAAATTTCGTAGCATTGTATTCTTCCTCACTTACTCGCTTGGACTTGAGAATATACATGGCTCTTGGAATATTATTTACCTTTACTAGTGGAGTTGTAGCTCATCAACAATTATTAAAGATTAGCGAAAAACATTTTTGTCCACCTTTTACTTCAAATTCCGTTAAAATTTACCGAGTTGTTTTTCTCAGTGTGGATAACATCATTTTAACGAAGTTGGCGTTATTTCATGTTCTTTGAATACTGTGACAGTTGTCAGGTTAAATAATATGTTTATGAACTAATTGTAAGTTAGATCCCTCTTCCACAAAGTTACTTCTTCGTTATTAGAAAGCTCACTTCCTCTTCATTTGGTCTTTTTTAATGGTAATTATATTCAATTATTTGATTTTTTTAGCTTTTTTCGTTTATAATCTCTCCATTTTAAATAATTATTTTTTTATTTTATAGATATTTTTCATAATTTCTGATATTGGTTAATAATAACCTGTAATTAAACAGTTGACATTTTAAAAACAGATAGACCCCTCTTCCACGATAGAATTTTTTTTATAATTTTTAATTGTATAATATTATATTTATAATATTTTTATTACAGAATCTGAAAGAGAATGCTAATAGATTATATTTTTCTATTTAGTTAAAATTTGATAAAATGTGAGTTAGATCCCTCTTCGACGCGCGACTTCAGTTGTTATTCTAAAATTAATAAAATATTAATTATTATGAAAAAAAGTGTTAGTCATTTAATCAACTTTAAATAAATGTGTGGTAGAATGAATAATTTTCATTCATTGCAGAGTTTCGTCATTTAAATTATAAGAAAGTATGATTAAAGACAAGTAGGCATTGTTTAAAAACACACATTCATCAGGAAGAATGACCTTACTATGGATTTTACAGTATAATCTTTTGAATCAATAGCGTCAAGTTCTAAAAGTGACGCACATTTGTCAGTAAAGTATACTTTCCTCAGTGTGTAATTGTTTATATTTAACTGGACACAAATTGGAACAAACCTTATTACTTCACGTGAAAATTACCATTACCATGAAAATGACCAGAAATTAATGATAAAATGGAAACTTTCTCTCTACAAAGAAGCACACAAATTTCAAATTCTTGGGGAGGGGGACAAGCAGCTACCAAAGTGCTTCTCAGGTGTGTATACTGTTCAGGTACACGAGAGGAGAAAATGAGCAAATTCACTTTCGCATTGTAGAAATATATAAATGTGACACGATCTGAAGAAAGGGACCTTACAAGCATTTGAAATTAGGTGAAATTTGCTGACAGTTTTGACTTAATTAATACTTCCCTTTTGATTATTATTTGCAGACAAAAACAGTTTTTTTCGACAGAATACAAAAAAGCTATTCAAGAAGAATTCTTTTTCGTTGCAAATAATTAAAAAGAAAGTATTAATTAAATTAAAACTGTCAGCAAATTTAACCTAATTTCAAATGCTTGTAAGGTCCCTTTCTTTAGATCGTGTCACAAATTACAAATAATAACAATAGCCAGGGGCGGATCCAGACAAAGTTTTCGGGGGAGGCGATATATGAGAGTGAGAGAGATAGCAATATATTGTTATCTCTCTCACTCTCACACAAATTAGCAATACCGTGGATGTCCCAGTTTCTGCCCATTTTTACAAATTTCCCCCATTATAATGCAAATTAACTTATTAAATTACTGTATTATCGTTAACATGAAATCAATTCATTAGTTTAAGTAAAAACATTGAAGCAATTTACCATGGTAGTCCCACTTTCCGTCCATGTCCCAATTTCCTTCCACTTTTAGAAATTTCCCCTATTATAATGTAAATCGTTCACCCCAAGTCAAATGTACGTATAACTTGAAAACAGTTTGGAAATTACCTATCTTTTATAAGCAGTGCAGAAAGTACGTATCTCTGATTTT
>WNHD01009171.1:0-15318 GCA_011057455.1 Ganaspis sp. Gsp50
GGGGGTTAGGAAACTGGAGTAAAGAGTAAATTATTTAGCCGTGTAGGCAAACTAGTAAACCTAGGAAACCACGGTCGTACAATAATAAGATGATTAGAGACATATAAATAAAAACCAAAAGAGAATACCCATGCTCAAAATTTCAATTCAGGAATGACAAATGATTTATTGCGCTTAAAAAATGATACACATATAACCCTTCTATCCTTGCAATATCATTGCTCTGATAGGAAAAGAAACAGTTTAAATATCATTTAACAAATCCTCATCATTAAAGAATTATCATAATAAAATGACCAAAGATAACAATTAAATTCATAGTAAACAATAAACAATACTTAAAAAACCTCAATTAATTCACCGACTGAAAATTCGATACTCAATCAATCACCGAAAATCCTTATGAACCCTTTGTTTTGTTTTCATGGTTCTCAAGTTCCCCGTAAACAACAAAAATGAAAAATGTCAACAATACTAAATCAATGACATTCTCAATCGCACAAATATGTCAAATTCCAAATCGTTTAAAAGTTTTGCATGAAAACAATTTTCGCGACTAAACAACCCCCATAGCAATCCTAATTAAAACAACTGAAAGAAAAAGACATTTTTGCATTCAAGAAAAATGATCACTAAAGACACAAAATCATTCCACTCACGGAGAACTCTTTAACCCATGAAAATCTTGTCAATAATTTGGAGAAAGCGTCGCAAGGAACAATCAACTCTGCGCTCCTGCACGGAAGAAATGCGAGGAAAATTGTTCGATTGACTAATCAAAAATCTTGATCAATCGAATCAAACCACCCCCCTAGCATCCACTGCGCAAAACTGATGTCATTTTTCTCCCAGAATTCCCAAAATCGTCATAATATTTTTTCTCTATTTAAAAAAAATATAGTCACATCACTGGTATCAATTGATTGAATATTTAAATCAGTGATCAAAATTCAAAAATAATTTTCAGAAATAATATTTCGATAGACAGCAATTAGCTCGAGAAATAAAATGAATCACAATCATTACAATATTAATTAAAACCGATAAATAAATTTCAATTACAGCAAGTACACTCAAACCCAGAAACAAAACAAACAAATTAAGACATTGAATGACATCATAATAGTAATCAATTAGCCAAATAATTATTTTGTGCAAATTTAAAGTCAATTTTCAAATATAGCAAATTCGAATAAAAATTCAAAATCAAACATTTCACACCAATTCAGCAATTAAATACATTATGCGATCAAACAATCAAACTTTTTTAATAACAAATAAAGTTTGCGGGCACTAATTCTGTCCGAATAAAATAATGAATACAAATTTTTAACAATAATATTTTTTAAGGGACACTCATCCGGTCCCTGTTCGGGCGCCATTTATGTAACGATTTCTTCCCTCGCCTTTGGGGTCTCAATCATACATTTTAAATAAATAAATAAATTTAATTCAAAAATAATAAAAACAAAAAGAATCACAGTATTTTGTGTACTTATTAAAATTATACATTCATTTAATTAAAAAATTGATTCGATACAGTAAAATAAACAATCGTGATACTGATACGCACACATACACATACAAACACGATTGTTTCGCTGATTAATGATATAATTAAACAATAAAATAATAAAATAAAAAAATGAAAGAGAAAGATGACTTATCGTCCCGGTCTGTAGTCCTTTTCAGTGAGTGGGACAAGCGGCGTCTATTAGTGAGGCTGAGGGAGGTGAGCGTGAGGTTTGAGGATCCAATTGTAAGAAAGAAATCTGATCTTTTACGTCACCATGAGAAAATATGCTTACATATATATATATATAAACTCCTTGAATTTTTGTCCATTTCATCCATTTCTTCCCTCTCTTCCGCTCGCATGTCCTCAATGTGGTATTTAATCGCCACTCGATTAAATCGCCACACTATTTGAATACACAATAAAAATAAAATAATAAATTAAAATAGACGATTCACAAATAAATAAAACAAATAAATATAAATTAATAATAAAATTTGCACCTTTATGCTGCCGGCGACACACAAACCATGGCGATTACATGATTACATTTCCGGGTACGATAATGAGGACAAGCGAGAAAGGAAGGATATTTATTGAGATCCAAAATTGCCCCCCCCCAACGCTCAACCCCCACACCTATCGACACCCTGACGCTGAGGAAATGAAAAGATGGGTCAGCCTTTAAAATCCAATTAACAAATTTTCGTTACATGAAAATATCTGATCCCTTCAAGCTGGGTGACCCTCCTTGCCTCATCTACAACAGTTCTTAGACCTGTCGGGACCTTTACAGGTGCTGGTTGCGTGCCCAAATGCTAAGCATTTGAGGCACCTAGTAATCTCAGCTTGCTCCCGGATTGACGCGTTTATCCAGCCAACACGGACTTTGCCTACCTTGACAAGCGTTACAGCCTCTGCTTCGGGTAGGCGGACTAATGCCGTATTACTTCCACTAAAACGTGTAACCAGTCTGCATGTCAAGTCCGTGATTGTCTTTTAGACTAGTTTTGTGAGGGCTTCGATAACGTCGTCCTCTGTAGTTTCTCCATCTAGATCTTGTAGGATTTTTTGTACTTGTTTAAATTGTTTTCGGAAGGAAAATCCTACTAAGCATGTTCAGAAATAAAGAGGACTATTTATAGCCACAAATTTAACATTTATTATCTATTATTCAAAGAATATAAAATTCGGAAGCTTGAGAGCAAATGCTCATAACCTCGACGCGTACAAAACGATTATTTACAAAACGTGTTTACTCTCGGAAGGTCTCACATGAGAATGCCGTTTCGCCGGTTCACAATCGTCGTCATCGTGACATTCAACGCAAGCGCAACTCGACTTCACTCAGTCTATGGAAAGGGAATATTTTATGTAGTCATTCCCCACAATCTCTTACCTCAAGAGACCTCTTACTGACAAGAGCCGTAACTTTGGCTCTGCCATTTAGACTCTCTTTTTCATTTCTAGGACGTTTCTTAACCTCAGTCGGAGTTGCCAGAGTTTGGGTTGTCGACAAGGTCTTTTTGTTAGTTGGAGCCTGCCTTGGTTCTACAAATCGTAGATTTGAACGGATTATACCAAAGACCGACTCTAAAACATTTAGGCCATTTTAAACCTCGGCGCTTATATTTTTCTGAGTCGAAAACTTTTCGCGCATAGCTCGGATTACCTTATCCACAAGTCCGAGTTGAAGGTTCACGTTTCCCTCAAATCATTCGACACTGTCAGCTTTAGAGGGCAACAAAATGTCTTCGACAATCTTTTTTATTATCTTGCCTTTAAACTCCGTCAAGCCTACGAGGACGTCTACAGAAACCCCTGTCTGTCCTTCAACGTTATTTTCTAAACTTTTCAAGATAATATTCATACTAAACGAGTACCAGCGCAACGTGCGTAAGGGGGCGGGTCCCCGCGGGTCCCCAAGATTAGGAGCGGGTATACCCTTGGATACTGCGAACCTACCCCAATTCCCTGAAGCCTAATCCAAACGCTTATCCATCCTCGGAATACACGGACGGAATGGACTCGCCCGAAGCAATGCGGATTCCGACCTTTGCATTCAATACGCACTACCTCATCAAGGTCCCGAAGGGGCTGGCCACTGACAACGTACCACAGAACCACCTCGGCAGAGCAAGCTCTATTAGACTTGACACACCCACAGTCGGAAAAAACCATGGGGTACACGTCACACCCAGCGGACTGTTGTACGCAACCGATCGTTGATTGATTTATCATGGAACCACACCTTTCTGGTTTTGGTCAATGCCGGCTATTTCATTTCACCGGTAACACCTAATATCTAGGAGGCATTCCCCTAACCGCCACCCGGGGACGCGCCTGATAGGAGTCCAGCAACTCCCACGGGATTATTATTATTATTATTATTATTATTTTTCTTCGAGGTTTGGTAAAACGCATTAGGCACCATAGGGGTCCGCGATAAACGCGTGTACACCCCTCGTGTGTGAGACACCGTTGCGACTACCCACTAAACCCTTCTCCTCCAACCAGGGTATTTGTCTTCCTGCGGAACTGCCTACATGGCTCTAGACTTCACCGAAAGACAACCCGCTTCAACCTTGAGATCCCTCGAATGAACGCAGACCAGACCGTCCAGTCGCGGATCCGCCGAGTACATAAGTTCCCGCAGATCAACGACCCGTCGGACTAAAATCCGCGAACTCCCGAGGTACCCCAATGACTACTCACATTACCTATGCTTCCTTACCTGCGTCGAAGCGCCTCTTCGTGACGTGCCACCTCCAGAGCCTTTTGGAAGGCAGCGTATTTCCCCGAGCCCAAAATGTGGTTACAGGATGCTCCCTCGTTTTCGCTGCACAAGAAGCAGCGAGGTTGATTTTTAAAACCGGCAACGGTGTGGCCAGTTTCTCCACATTTGAAGCACGCGGTGAATCTGTCCACTCCGCTGCATTATATTGTCCTGTGCCCGAATCCCATGCACCGGTGACATCTGATAACCGTAACTCATTTCCTTACACAGCAACTAAGGAAGCCAACCTTGACATGGCCAAGGCGCTCCAGAATTGCTGCCTCTCGTCGTGCCACGGTGATCACAGCCAAGTACGTCTGTCCCTTGGAGACTAGAGTGAGCGTCGAAGATGCTCTCGGTCGAACCGGGGTTGTCCTCTCTTCTCGTTTGCTTTCCTTTCCATTGGCCTTCGGCTTTGATGGCTCTTTTGGAGGGGACTTGACCTCTTCTGCAAAGTTAGCAGCCTGGGAGGTCTTCTTCTTTTTATTTCCCTCTTGTTCAGACCCGCTCAGTGTTATTTTGCCACCCTTGGTCCTTTTCTCCGACTTATGACATTCCAAGACCACCTTACGGATTTGTCTCACCTGGATGGCCTCTCGCAATCTTCGGCGTTCCTTGCGCCCGTCCTCCGTAAAATTGCAGACCCTGGCCAACTTGATACCCCTTTTATTCTTGGGAAGAAGCTTCACTTGTCTTAATTGTCTACCTGTTTGCAGTGTCCTCTCCAGACCTACAACAACTTCCTCTTCCACGGTCAGACTGCCCAAGTCCCGGATTTCCATAGAAACTTTATGGTCATCTCCAGATTGGACAGTCGCCGTGCTGCCTACGGTCTCTGACACCATTTTAGTGAAAATCTCCTTGTTTGAAGTTCGCCCAAAGTCAGGAGGATGTCTCCTTTTTGTGTGGGTCTCGCACCCAACACTTCGGACTGGCACATCTCTGGCTTAACATCTTTTCTGAATTTGCTGAGAACAGACGCGTTCGTCTGACACTCAGCAACCTTGACAAGCACTGTCTGCTTCTTCTGCCTATGCTTCTCCGCCAAAACTTAAGGACCCTTCGTGGGATCCGGCGCATTGGGCTAGGATACTATCGTCTTCTTTTTCTTAGAAGCTTTTGCTTTTTTAGCAAAAGGGGCCTCTCTTTTTTGCAATTTTTTAGCCTGCTCATTTGCTGGCAGGCTGTCTTCTTTTTTTCGTTTCTGACATTCAAGAACCACCTTTCTTATCTGGCGCGCTTGAATGCCATCTTTTCATCTGTGGCGCGTTTGACGAGCTTCTTCTGTGTACACGAGGCCTCTGTCAAAACTGTTATTGGTCAAATCTGCCACCGTGTACTTGCTGCGAGCTGTGTGAACTAGCTCTTTGCATTTTTTCAGGCCTTCCTTTATCGTCATTGCGACGTTTGGCTGCTTCAAGCAGGCCTTTAACATATCGCTGACCTGGTCTCTTATCGCTACCAAACAATCAGCCTCTTCAATTCTCAGAGCCTTACTACGCTCTCGATCCTCACCACAACTGTCTAAATCCTTAGCTGTAGCGTTGCTAAATACGCTTTTTCCGCTTGCCTCACTGGCAAGACTGTGCAAACTGTCTGATATGGATCGCTCTAAATCTTCCACTAGAAACACATGTGGCTTTAAGAGCGATCGCCTGCCTTTCCTTGATTCATTGGATGGTCTGGGATCCAAGAGGTCCACCCTCGGATCACTGCGGTCGTTTTTTTTTGCTTATGGAAAATTTGGGAAAATCTGCATGCAGATCCCTCAGGGCCGAATCCGAGAGTATGCGGGGATAGTAAACAAAATATAAAAAAATAAAAGGCGAAATACTACAGGCCTGACCCATTAAAAACCCAGAACCCTTCTTTTGGAGTCCTTATCCACACTTGGATCTGTCAGAAGAGTTTAGCCTTTAAGGGTGGCACTCCATCTGTATCGCTGTAGCGACTTCGTCCATTCCTGCGGCAATTCTGCGTGAATAGTTAAAATTGGCAACACTTTGAGAAAGTCCACGGATTCCTCAATTTACCCTATCGGCGCCTAAGCGTCTCTTCCCTCTTAGCCGCTTCCAGAACCGTCTGGAAAGCGGCACACTTACCCGAGCCCGCGACGTGGTCACAGGCTTCTTTCGCGCTGCATAGGAAGCAGCGAGCATCATTTTTGCAGTTGGTGAGGGTGTGGACAGTTTCTCCGCACTTGAAACAGGCAAAGGATCTGTCCACCCCCTTGCACTGCACAGCCTTGTGCCCGAAATCGAGGCCTCTGTGACACCTGGTCACCGCAACTCTCTTTCTTACGCAGCAACTCATGAAGCCGACCTTTACATGGCCAAGGCACTCCAGAATTACACGCTCCAGAGCGGAGACAACCTCTTCTTCCTCGGTGAGACCGTCCAAGTCTCGGATTTCCAGGTTAACTTTCTGGTCATCCAAGGATTGGACAGTCGCCATCTCTCCTACTACATCCTTTACTTTTGCGGTAAACCCTGTTCGACTCAGCTCCTAACCTTAGCAGAAGATCTCCTTTTTGAGTCGGCCTAGCCCTTGTAACTTCGGTCTGGCACAACTCGGGATCAACTTCCTTTCGGAGTTTTCCAAGTACAGACGCGTACGTCTGTCCCTCAGAAACCCAAATGAGCATCGTGGATGCTCGCGGTTAATCCACGGTTCTGCTTTTCTTCATTTTGGCATCACAACTTGTTGAATTGTGTCAGCTGCTTGCTGCTTCCTTTTCTGCTTCCGATACTTGTGGGATTCCTCTGCATATTCTAAACCCCTGTAGTGTCTTTCGTCTACCTTGTCAGCTTCTTGATGTTTTTTCTCAAGGTCAAGCAAGTAAGCCTCAAACTTCTTCAAACCATCTTTGACTGCCTGGTTGACGTTAGGCTGCTTCTTACAAGCAACGAACATCTTCTGCAGTTCTGCCTGCATAATTTTGACACAAGACAGCTTCTGTGCTCTTAGCTGCTGCGACTCATTTCGATCCCTCTTGCAGCTTATGAAATCGTCCTGGAAAATGTTGCTCAACATGCTTCTGCAACTGGTAGCGCTTTTATCGCTTGCGACGCTGGCTAGACTGTTCATACTGACTGACCTTGATGGTGGTTTGTTCTCCACAAACAATAGAGGTGGCTTCAAAAACTGATCTTCCCTTGATGCATTGGATGCTCCGGGGGCCAAGAGGTCCACCCTCGGAGCACTGCGGTTGTTGCCCGGGGAATAGGACAAGGACCTCGAAAGTTGACGCGTCTCTCACAGAAAGCAAGGTACGAACTGATCACGGAGTGATTCCCCATTATTATTATTAATATTATCTTTTAATAATTTTAATAAAAAGAAGAATTTTTTAAGACCCACAACACATGATCACGAAAATTTAAGAATAGGACTAACCTAAGACGAGAAGTTAGTTATAAATCTTCATCACCAAAGGTGAAATTGTCGGTGCTTACATTTCAGAAGCGAGGTACAAACTGTCAAATTTTAATATTAAGAAACAGAGACTCGGAATGTAAACAATTTACAATTAGACAATGTACAAATATCAGTTAGAAATAATAAAGTATAAATCGAAGATATTATTAAGACAAATTTTTGGTTTGGAAAAGTTTTTTGTATATATTATTAAGATTATCAACATTCTCTTTTTTTTATTAATACTGTTAGAATCTTGGTTTATAAACAACATTTCAGATAATATTCGTTTTTTACAATCTTGTTCAACATCAACAATAATAGCATTTGCAAAACCAAATTCATGTTTATACAGAGCACAATGTTCAAGAATAACCTGATTAGTACTTTTGTTATTTTCATGTTCTTTAATTCGAATTTTCAGCATTCTTTTAGTTTCGCCATAGTATACGGCTTCGCAATTTTTATACGAAAGTTTATAAACTTTACCTGTTTTTTCCCATTTTTCTGTAGGGTCTTTGCCTAGTTTAATAACACTTTTGAGAGATTTTTTGACTTTGGGAATAGAACACATATCGTAATTTTTTAGATTATATTTACATTTCGAAAAATTTTTGGTTTTTAAATGGAATAGCAATTTTTGGTTTTTTTGTGTACAAAGATTTTTTAAATTCAATAAGTTCTTTATTATTGGAACTCTTTTTCATGTTTTTAATATGATTTATCCTGCTGGAAATACAAGTATTAATAAAGTTCAAAGGATAATTATTGTTAATTAACAATTTCTTTACTATTTTAATATTTTTATGATGAAAGGATTTGTGTGAAAGAGAAATAGCTCTGTCGATCAAGTTAAAATAATATTACGTTTTAGATTCAAAGGATCAAAGACAAAAAATTCAAAAATCTGCCAGTTGACGTTGGTTTTTGAAACCAGTCTGTTATAAGATGGTTGTTTTTTCTTATTATAGTTAAATCAAGAAAATTTAGTTTTTGGTCAACTTCCAATTCATAGGTAAATTGTAATTTTTTATGATAATTGTTAAAAACTTAAACCACTGTATCAACAAATTCTTTGTGTACACAAAGGATGGTATCATCGACATATCTAAAGTAAAAGGTTACATTACAATGATATTTCTCTTTAAGAACACTAAGAGAAGATTGCTCCAACTCCTCCATACAAATATCAGCAAAAAGGGGGGAAATCGGTGAGCCCATAGGTGTCCCATGGATCTGATGATAAAACTTTCCATTAAATTTAAAAAAGGTATTATTAAACAAAAACTTTGTTGTATCTATTATGTCACTGTAAGGGATGTCACACTTGTTAACAATTTTTTTGGTAACGTTTATCAAGGCTCTGTATTACTAAGTCACAGGGAACGTTAGTAAACAAAGCACTCACATCAAGTGATAACAAAACGTTATCTTTGGGTATGGTAAAGTTTTTTAGTTTACTTTTAATTTCAAAACTATTGTTAATTGGAGAAGCTGGAAGAGGTATACGCTTTTTTAGTTTTTTTATAGAGGACTTCGGCAAGAGTATGATTAGGAGAATTAACGCAAGAGACAATCGGTCTAAGTGAGGAATTTGCCTTATGAATTTTTGGTAAACCATAAAACAAAGGCAACGTTTTGTCCGTCTGAGTAAGGGCGTTATTGTGAAATTTTATAGACAAATATCCGTTATTATTTAAACCTTTAAGAATATTCGCCGTGTCGGATCGTAGTTTCGTTAATGGGTTTTTCTCAATTTGTTTATAAACACTTTTATCATCTAAAAGGTTATTAGCTTTTTCAATATAATCGGACTTACTCAAACAAACAGTTTTGTTACCCTTGTCGGCCGTAGTAAAAAATACATTATTTTGTTGCTTTAAAAAGGACTTAGATAAAGTTAATTTTTTAGAAAACTCCCTGTCTGCGTTTGATATTTTTTTTGGTTAAAAAGGATTTGATGTTGCCTACCATTTTTTCTCTAATAGTATTTTTTAAATTATAATCACAATTGAGACTACTTAATGAGGTCTCAATATTTTTAATAGTGTCGATAACATCCAGTTTTGAAAATTCAGTAGAGTAACTATAGTTAGTCTCCAGAGAAACAATATCAATAACCTCGTCAGGTATTGAAACGTCAGTTAAGTTACAAAACCAATTATCTTTATTAACATTACTTATCTGGGGATCCTTTATTCGGATTAAGTTTTTGAATTTTTTGTCACGCTAAGCATCCTTTTTGTTTTTTAGTTGGTAAAATAATTATGATTATTATTTTTAAAAATGAATTAACTATATTTTTATCAACACCCGAACTTCTTAAAGCAGATTTTAATTTTTTTAAAACATTATTTAAATAGGATATATGAATGTTGATGTCTTTGATATCTAAGTTCAGCAACTTGCATTTAAAATTATTTACAGAAGTATTAAACAGTTTTTTACGAAATCTACTACGAAAAAATATAAAATTAAATGAATTGTCGGTACAAACTATATGTTTCGGAAGTCTATTTTTAGTCCTGCAACGTAGAAGAAATTGTCGTTGTGACCATGACTCAGCCAATTGTTGATTGATTTCCATATATTTTTTAAATTTTAATGTAGTGTTACCTCCATATTCTTGAGAAATTGAATGAAAAAAACTATCTCGTGCTGGTAACGTGTTTTGGTCTGTCTCTAATCCAAGATCGGTTGAATTAATCAGCAATATTTGGTCGCTCTCCATATTTATAATTAAAAATTCTTATATTTTCATCCGTTGGAGCCAATTTTTTGTGTAGGTTATTGTTTTTTTCTTATAAAAATAAACAAAAAACAAAAAACACTAGACATTTAAAAAAAAGAATATGTCTTTATTAGTGCGACGTTTCGTCAACATTTCGTTGACCTCTTCAGGCTGGAAAATTATTATTGAATGTCAATAAAAAGAAGAGTTTTTTAACACGCACAACACATGATCACAAAAATTAAAAAATAGGACTAACCTAAGACGAAGAGGTCCAGAATCCTCCGGAAAGCGGCACACTTGCCTGATCCCGCAACTTGGTTGCAGGGATGGTCTTCCTTTGCGCTGCACAAGAACCAAAAGAAGTGAAACCATCTGTCAGAAGATACTGGCTGCGCAGAGATGTATAACATTGCGTATCATATCTGCTTATAGGAGAGTATCAACGAGTGCTGCACAGGTCCTTGCTCTTGTCCCGCCAGCAGATATTTGGAGTGGGAAAGGGAATAAGTTTTTCTCGTTTTCAAAGAAAGAAATTCGTCCGTTTACACGAACGAAAATAGACCAAGCAAGGACAGCATACGCAAAGAAGCGAGGCGCAGGCTCCTATATAGATTGCAAGAGAGATGGGAGAGGGAGCAATCAGGACGATGGACCCATTGCCTGATTAAAACACTCACCTTCTGGGTAAATAAATAGTTCGGAGAAGTCTCCTTTTATTTAACACAAGCGCTGTCAGGTCACGGGTGTTTTAACTCGTACCTGTTCTACCTACTCGTTTTAATTCGTAGCTTTAATAAGATTGAAAGCGGGGCGTGTGCCTACTGCCAATCTCCTAAAGATGACGCAGAGTATACCCTCTTCTATTAATTTTATTACAACAATTTTAAATATACGCCCTAATTTAATATCTATAGATAAAATTTCCCTATTCTCATGATCAATCCTTCTAACAACAATTCTATACACTATTACACTATTATACTATTATACTAATATACTAATATACTAATATACTAATTATGAGAGTTATGGATCTCGATGACCGAAGAAAGACATGAGAACACCGACTAAACCTTCCTCTATTTCGGAGTATATACCTTCCCACCTGTCCTCCAGGCTTTACCAGGGGATTGCCGCACTTCAGCTCTGTCCCGGACACACCATGATCCCTCTGGCGGGGCTAGTTCACAATTTACTAACCACTGCAATCTCCCGACAACACCCAGAGATTCTCCCAAGCCGGTATCCTGGACATTCTTGGTGTGGCTCTAAATGCACTACTGCGTCATGGATTCCACGAAACAAAGTACAATCATCTGTGACACCTCAAGAAAGTCCAGAAATTCCTTCCTTTACCCTATCTGCGCTTAAGCGCCTCTTCCTTCTTCGCCGCTTCCAGAGCTTTCCGAAAAGCGGCAGATTTCCTACTGCCTGAGACGTGGGTACAGGCCCTCCATCTGTTTCACTGCACAAGAAGCAGCGCATAATTTCTGTACAGTTGGCAGCTGTGTGGCCAACTCCTCCGAATTCGAAGTATGCGGAAGATCTGTCCACCCCGCTGCACTGTCCTGCTTTGTGCCCGAAACCTAGGCACCTGTGACACCTGATTACCGCAACACGTCTCCTTACGCAACAACTCAGGAAGCCAATCTTGACGTGGCCAAGCTGCTCCAGAATTGTTGCTTCTCGGCGCGTTGCGGTTGCCAACGCCAGTCTCAGTCCTCTCTTGTTCTCTTTGCGAAGCTGCACCTTTCTGTTTTCCCTCTTGGTACCTAGAGTCCTCTCTAGGGCAACGACGACTTCTTCCTCTTCGGTTAGACTGTCCAAGTCTCGGATTTCCAGAGTTATCCCTTGGTCCTCCGGCACCTGGACAGTCGCCATACCTGCAATGGTTTCCTTTACCTTGGTGACGAATGTTTCCTTGTTGAAGTCAACTCTTAAAGTCAGAAGAAGATCCCCCTTTTCAGTCCGTCTTGAGCCGACCACACTTGTTTCGCACTTTTGCGGATCTACATCTTTTTTGAGTTTCCAAAGACAGACGCAAAAGTCTGGCCCATCGAAACTCTAATTAGGAGCGTTTCTGGTTTGGGAGCTTTTGTCCCAACGACTATCTTCAGCACTCTTCTTGGTGCTTCCTTCTTCCGGTCTGTACCTTTCACCTTCTCTGCAAAGGATCCTTCTTTTCTCACCTTCATTTTCTGTTCACCTTAAAATGGACTATCTTCCTTCTTCCTCTTGCTTTTCTGGCTCTCCAGGTCGACATTCCGAATTTGTCGCACCTGGATGCCTTCCCGACATTTCTGCCGCAGTTTACGGCCGTCCTCTGTGTTCTGTAAACCTTGGTCTTATCGAAGATCGAACTTGTCTGCTTCTCCGTGCTTGGCCGGTGCCTTGTTGACACACTCGTTCACTGATTTTAGTTTGGCCTTAATCGTCATTGAGACGTTTGTTTGCTTCAGACAAGCCTTCAGCATCTCTTCGACCTGATCTTTGATCCTGTCGAGGCACTCAGCCTCTTCTTTTCTTAGCAATTTACTGCGTTCTCTGTCTTTTTTGCAATTCTCCAGATCAATCTGTGTAGCATTGCTAAACACGCTTTTCCCGCTGGCCATGCTGGCAAGACTATTCATGCTAACTGATCTTGACTGCGTCTTGTCATTCACCACTAGACGTGGAGGCTTTAAAAGTGGCCGCCTTTCTTCCCTCGATGCAATGGATGCTCCGGGGGCGAAGAGGTCCACCTTTGGAACACTGCGGTCATTGGATGTCGACGCCTGGGGGCCCGCTTGCCCACCCACAGCCGCCGTTACTGGGGTATCCCTCCCCTGCAACGTAATCTCAATATCTTTCCTAGAACTCATCATCATCCTTGTTTTTGGTTAATTTATCGGAGAAACACCCCTACCTGGTTTTGGTCCGCGCCGGCTATTTCATTTCACCGGTACCACCCGTATCTGGAAGGCGTTGCCCTATCCGACACTTGGGGAGGCGTCCGATAGAAATCCAGCAACTCCCACGGGATTATTATTATAATTATTATTATTTTTTTTCTCTTGCTTAGGGAATATTTGGGAAAATCTGCATACTGAACCCTCGGGGCCGAATCCGAGGGTATGTGGAGTTGGTGAACAAAAATATAAACAAAAATAAACCGGCGAACTACTAGCGGCCCGCTAGAACTAAAAAACCAGTAACCCTTATTTTTGGAGCCCTGACCCACCCTCGGAACTGTTGGAAGACTTTTGCCTTCGAGGGTGGCGCCCCAACTCTGCCGCCGTAGCGACTTCGTCCGTTCCTGCGGCAATCCAGCGTAAATAGATAAAATAAAATAAAATTATCGGCAAGAGACGTTACAACATGTTAAAAAATAAACAAATTCAAAAGGTTAAAATAAGTTAAAAAAGTCAAAATGGTTAAAATTTAAAAAAAAAAGGAAAAAGAACAATGAAACATGTAAATAAATAAATTAAGACAATACAAAAACACAAAAATATAAATAAATAAATATGTCAAGTGAAATAAATAAAAATGAGAAAGAAGGCTATTCACTTATTTTTTGCAGCCATCGAGATCCTTATCTCTCATAATTGAGATGATAAAGGTCTCGATGATCCGCCAGTTATCCTGGGACCGGATCATCAGTTCGACCATGTTCCTCGGTGTAACTTCACAGTTAACACCGGTGAGCATGATCTGACTCTCCATGTCCCATTTACTGCAGTAAAAGAGGGTGTGCTTTGCATTATCCTTTGGGGAATTGCAGTAAGCACACGCTTTACGTTCTATCTTTTTAATGCGCTGCAGGTACGAGTTAAAACACCCGTGACATGACAGCGCTTGTGTAAGATAATAGGAGACTTCTCCGTGTTTTCCGTTGATCCAATTGTCGAGTGTCGGGATTAGGCGTCTTGTCCATCGACCTTTTCCCTCCCTCTCCCATCTTTCCTGCCATCTGTCTAGGAAACTGCGCCTCGCTTCATGACAGATGCTGTCCTTGCTGGGTCTGTTTTCGTCCGTGTAAAAGGACGAATTTCATTCTTTGAAAAATATGAAAACTTTCTCTCTTTCCCACGCCAAAAGATCTGCTGGCGGGACACCAGTAAGGACCTGCGCAGCACTCGTCGATACCGTCCTATAAGCACAGATAATACGCAATGTTATACATCTCTGCGCGGACAGTTTCTTCTGACAGATGGTTTCACTTCTCTCTCTTCTGAGAGTGGGAGCCCACGCTGCTGCAGCATACAGCAGCTTTGAGTGGGCGACACTCGCCAACAGTCTCCTCTTTTGTTCTCGCAGACCGCCAACATTTGGCATTATCCACGAAAGATTAGCCGCACACTTGATAGCGTTCTTAGACGCCGTAGCTATGTGGTGATGGAAGTTTAACCTTCCATCAAGAACCATACCAAGGTACTTGATCTGTTTCCTCCAGTTAACCTCGAATTCGTCTATCATGATTCGTGGGACTTCGTATCCACGTCTGTCTGTGACCAGCAAAACCTCGGTTCTTTCCAAAGCCATTTGAAGGCCTCTGGCATCAAGCCAGCTTTTTGCCAGTCGCAGACATTCGTTAACGAGTACTCCAAGAGCCTCTGCATTTTCAGTTAGGCACACGATTAACGCGTCGTTCGCAAAGCCGATGATCACCGCTCCTTCGGGTAGGCTAATTCGTATGAAGTCATCATAAGATAAATTCCACACAAATGGTCCAACCCTCAAACCTTGAGGGGCCCCACGCTGCATCTCTTCCTTGAGAGTGCAGGTGTCCCCCTAATAAATGACCCACCTGTCGCTAAGATAATTATCCATTATCCGCAACAGGTAGGGCGGTATTCCTTTGTTTCTCATCGACTTGATGAGATCTTCCCATCG
>WNHD01009172.1:0-13704 GCA_011057455.1 Ganaspis sp. Gsp50
TACTGAATATTTTTATATATTCTGAAATATTATTTGAAAATTTCTTTCGAATACTGAGAATATTGAATATGGGAATATCTACGGAATATTCGAGAATATATGGCAAGTGTACGAAGAATATCTTAGTTAACGACCCCTCGATTCTAGTATTTTTTGAATTTTCATCCGCCATTTTGCAAATTGCAGAATTTACTTTGTTTCCGTAATTACCATTCCTCAAAAATCCCTAATTGCGATTTTAAAGTGAATCCTTGTAGTTTCAAAGTTTTTGATCCGCTATATTGGATCCGCCATATTTGATTCTTAAAACTTACGTCATGATTATTATTTTCCCCCACAATCTTTCTATATCCTAAAATTCCATCAATTTTTTCATTATGTACCTAAAATCATCCCTTAAATTAATAAACGGTACTTCGCACCCTTCAAACTATTCAGAACGGATTAATATAAAGACACGTATAAAGTATTTAATATATAAATAATATTAATAATATAAAATAAAAAATACCTATTAATGTGCGAAATTTTAAAATTCAAAATGGCGGACGAATTTTGAAAACATTTGTAAAACTTGGTACACAAAGGATTTTGGGGTCGGTAATAAAATTACGAATCTGAAATTAAAATTTCAAAACTCAAAATGGCGGATCTAATATGGCAGACGAGTTTTTAAAAAATGAACCAATTTTTATAAAACTTGGTACCCAAAGGTTTTCGGGATCGCTGATTACGAATTTGAAATCAGAATTCCAAAATTCAAAATGGCAGATCTAGTATGGCGGAAGAGTTTTTAAAAAATCATCCTATTCTTATAAAACTTGGTAGAATAATGCTACAAAAAATCATTCGAAAATGTAACTAAAAATTTGCTAGCAAAAAATGAGAAGTAACACAATCTGGTTTTATTTTTCATTATTTAAAGAAAAATTAAAAAAGAAGGAATTGTTTAGCAAAAAGAAATGACAAATTTACAAAAATAAACGTTTCTTGTAAAGAGAATAGAACAGGTATTTTAAAAAATAAAATAAATTAGTGATGACGATTGTGTTTGGGCCTGTTTTTGGTCCCATACTTTGTTTTATGCCCTTCAACGATATCGAGTTTCATGCACCACCTATGCAATGATATATAAAAGGAGACAGAGACCCCATCGACCCCATGGGTCGACCAGGATATCCATTCTACATTACTTACATGTCTAAAGGGTTTTCTTCTCATTCGAATGCTATTTTTGAGAAAGAACGCACAAGATTTTAAATCAAGAGCGTATGCTTCATGTAATATATACTTCGTGCACGAAGTAATCCGTGGGTGTAATTATATTAACAATTGTTTTTTAAAGTCTCTCTTCTAGATAAAATTGCCACCTTTATAGAATATTTTTTTTCAGAAAGTATTACTACTTTGTAAGTCGTGTTTAACTTGTGTAATTTTTTTGTAACTATCTATAGGGTAATTTTTGATGATTTATTCACTTGATATTCAAATCTGCTATTTATATCATAACCTACAATTTTTTTCTTCTAAGGTCCCTCAGGGACTTTGCTTCAAGTGCTTAAGTAATTTTCACTTGACTAAGTATTAGGTTAATAAGGATTATATTTAGTTCAACGAAAAAAGTCAATCTCGTGCAAAGTTTTTCAACTAGAGATTTATTAAAGTCGATAAATGTTAAAAGAGCAAAAGATGGAGCTCTGAAAATAAGGGATCCGGATACGTCACTGGTAGTTTAGGCACCAACGCGTTGGAGTATGAAGAAAGGGCGGGTTCTGATTTTTGTCTTGAAGCACAGGGTCCATTGTACACCTCAGAGACATTCGATATGTCCCTCGCAACAACCCACGCTCAGAGACGAAATGGAGCGTTACGATAAGGACGATTGGCAGCACTGAGGCCACATTATGTTGTACACCCTTCCGAGAAACTTTAGAACATCCGCCGGAATCATCCATCTCTCGCGAGACCTATTTATTTCCACCATTTACCGTTTACCCATAGTTTAATTATCGACATTACAGCTTCCGACCTCCAGATGAAATACATCATATATTGAACAACTCACGCATTCATCAATTATTACTGTTACACAGTAAAAACAAAGTCTTAAACCGTTTACATCTTAAAACCAAAATGACTGAAAGTCAGCAAATTTTATGTCTTAAAACAATATTAAGTCAGTTTTAATATCCAACTCTTGATGCTGAAATTAAGTTGAAATTTGATCTGGTGTAAACGGGTTCAGTCTAAAATGGTCTGAAAGTAAGACTCCTTTTTTACAGTGTAGTTTTATTGTTAATTATTACTGTAAGTTTATAAACTTACTTAATTATAATTATAATAATTTATTAGTACGCAAACTTATAGCATTTTAACTATAATTAACCTTATATATTTATACCTTATAACTATGTTAATTTTTGATTACTGCGTTTTTCAGCAACCTACGTCTAAACCTTTATCTTTACCATTATGTCTCATTCTTTAACTAAAATATTTAATTACCCAAATGTTGAGAGTTGGTACTAGAGTAACACTAAGATGACAAGGATTAAGTCACCACAGGAAGAGAAACATTAACTGCGTTAATTTGATTGTAGACGTGACTATGAATTGGAAACAATCAAGAAGCTAAAATTCTATTATAGGGTATTCTTAAATGAAGTGAGTCGAGGCTTTATGTTCAATATGGTTTGGGATGAAAGAAGCAGGTTCTTGTGATGACCGTTTCCACGGTGGTGCGAGATTAACCTTAGGTCGAAAATAACGTAATGGGGAATGCGGGACGCGTATACTACAGGCGGAATTAACGCGAGAGCAAATACAGCTACAGGGTAGGGGCAAAGAAGAGGGTGGTTCCAGTCTCGGGGGATAAAGTGTAATTCATCGCAAGAGGCTGCTCGACCTCGAACCTTCTATATCTCCCTTTTCCTCTCATCAAACCTTTTCTTCAAATTCCCTTTTCGCCTCCAGTCACCAATAAGATTCACTCTGCAATTCTTTACTCTTTGACCTTGGAGTTTATTGCAGTTGCAGATTTTAGGTACTCGAGAGTCATTTTACAAACTGCTTTTTTTAAATCTGACAGAAGGTGAGTTTTCTTTATTACTTGAATTGTAATAATATTGGATGAAGACAATCTTCATCCAATGTTATTGGATGTTATTGGAAACAATAATAGCAGTTGCAAGAACAACTGAAGCTCAAGTATATGGAAGTAGTTAAAACTGTAGTAAAATTTGCAACAACATTTGATGTAAAAATAGAAAAATAAAAACAATAAGAGAAGATACGATAATAAGAGAAGATACAACAATTAGAGAAGATACAGAAATAAGAGAAGATACAACAATAAGAGAAGATACAACAATAAGAGAAAATGCAGGAATAACAGAAGAAAAACAACAAAAGAAAATGCAATACTATAGAAGATGAAACAAAAGATAAGAGAAAGCAACAACAGAAGATGAAATAACAGCAGAAAAACAACAACAGAAGAAGCAACACCGAAAGAAGAATCAGCACCAATAAAAGAAATCAACAAATCACCAACAAAGCAGAAAAAAATGCAATAGTAGAAGATGAAACTAAGACTGAAGATAAATAACAGCAGAAGAAAATGCAACATTAGGAAAGCAAATACAGAAAAGAAACAATAAAATTAGACAATGCAATAATACTAGATGAAGCAAAAAAAGATTGAAAACACCAACAGAAGAAGAAGCGCAACAATTGAAAAGGAAACAGCAACAAAAGATAAAAAAACAGAAGAGAAACAACAACAGAAGAAGTAACAGCAGCAGAAGAGAAACAACAGCAGAAGAGAAATAACAACAGAATAGAAACAGCAACAGAAGAGATACAATAACCGAATACAAACAATAACAAAAGATGAACAACAACAAAAGATGAACAACAACAAAATATGAACAACAACAGAAGAGAAACAATAACAGAAGATGGTACAAAAAATGAAGAGAAACAATAACAGAAGATGGTACAAAAATGAAGATAAACATTAAGAGAAGAAGAAAAAGCAACAACTAAAGAGCAACAGAAGATAAACAACAATAGCAGCTGAAGCAAGAACAGAAAAGGAAGCAACAGTACAAGGAAACAACAAGGAAAGAAGCAATAACAGAAGATAAACCAAAAATAGAAAAGTAAAACCAACACAAAAAGAAGCATCAATTGAAGATATACAGCAAATTAAGAAGAAACAACAACTGAAGATAAGCAACAAAAGAAGAGAAGCAACAAAAGAAGAGAAGCAACAACAGAAGAGAAACAATAACAGAAGTTGATACAAAAAATGAAGATAAACATTAAAAGAAGAAGAAAACGTAACAACTAAAAGAAACAAGCAACAGAAGATAAATAACATAGCAGCAGCTGAAGCAAGAACAGAAGATGAAACAAAAATAGAAGAGTAAAATCAATACAAAAAAAGAAGCAACGATTGAAGATAAAGCTAACACAGAAGACACACATAAAAAGGAGAAGGAACAACAACTGAAGATAAAGCAACAACAGAAGATAAAACAGCAACAGTAGATAAATCAACAATAGAAGATGAAGCATCAATAAAAGGAATTAAAGAAAGTAGCATTAACAGAAAATGGCATAAAAATTGACGTGTAAAACAACATAAAAGAAAAGAACAACTGAATATAAAACAACAGATGATGAAGAAGCATCAGAAGATAAAACAAGAATAGAAGTTAAAGCAAGAATAGAAGTTAAAGCAAGAATAGAAGATACATTAATTAGGAAAGAAGTACTTAATTAATCGGTTAATTAATCAAGAAAGATTTTATCCCGACGACTCAATTGGCATATGTAATAGCGTATCAAAAATGTAATAGATCCACGATTCTTCGCATTTCAAAAAAAATATAGATTACGAGGAATCGACAATTTTACAAATCATCATCTACTATACTCTCTAAATCTGAATTAGTCGCTTTTGAGTCTTTCGACTAAATGAAAGAGAACCGATTCGTTTGTTTAATGAATTAGTAACCGTTGTCACTAATTTAAATTAGTTTTTTAATTCTTAATTTTTAATCAATAGTGACAACACTAAACCTGCAACTCCTAATATTATTACACATAACCTTCAACTTTTATTCATTTACAAAGAAATTAATCAAAACTAAATGAAGCAATCTTCATCACTTCCATTAACCTTTTGTTTTATCAATAATTTCATCATTTGTCGACAAATTTTATATTATATCATATTGTCTTTTTGAAAGTGGAACTTGATTTCCAGCTAATTGAGAACATAATACAAGATGAGCAAAAGTGACAAAAAAATTAGCTGCTCATATGCCTGGAGCATCCATTATCTATTCAAACGCATGAATAATATAATGACAGTAATGTTTCATGGCACGTACCGCGAAGAAGAGTCGAATTAGCGTGTAGGACGTTATTTGAGCTTTTGAGTTCTTATTCGAATTTATATAGTAGGTGGACCCTGAAGTCTTACGGGGGCGGTTTATTGTGGGACACCCTTTGTACTCATTTCAATAACCCTTGACAAGATGATTGGGATATCTGGTTACGCTTTTGCAGGTGAATTCTACCGAAGGGTTAAATGTCGAAAAAACATCTTGAATCAGAAACGCGGGAGTAAGTATTCAATGATCAATTTTTTGTTCCCATCGGCTACGGTTATCCACCCTCTTCATGTCTAAAGATTAAAAAAAACATTTCACGAATTCGATTTTTTCCATTGACAGTAGAAATAGATGCTTTTTTAAGGACCGGTCAACTCAAATAGTGACACTGGATGAGAAAAATTAGAAGAAATGAAAGGCGAAAAAGGTAGAGAAAAAGAAGAAAAAGCAAAGAAGAAACAATGAAGAGAAGAATAAGAAAAGGGAGAAAAAAAAGAATATGAAACTGAAGAAGAAAAGGAAGAAGAAAAAAGAATAGGAAACAAGAATAGGAAAAAAGAATAGGAAAAGGAAGACGAAAAGGAGAATAAGAAAAGAAAGAAGAAAATAAAAATTAGTTAAGAAAAAAGAAGAAGAAGAAGAAGGAAATGAAAGAGAATGAATTGGACACAGGAAAAAACAAAGTAAAAGCGAAAATAACAAAGAAAGAGATGAAGAAGATAAAAAGGATTAATGATAACTTGGAACAAAAAGAGAAAAGTTACGAATAAAGAAAGAAGTGAAAAAGTAAAAATGAATGAGTGGAAAGATCAAAATGAAAGAAGCAAAACAAAGATTAGGAGGGAATGGGAAACAAAAGTTGAAAATGAAAACATAGAAGAAAATAAAATATATAATATTGTGGATTGAAAAATAAACATTGAATACAAGAAATAGAAAAAAAGAAAAGGAAAAAAGAAAGGAAACAACAGCAAAAGAAAATGTAACAAAAAAAGATGAAGCTAAAATTGACGATAAACATCAAAAGAAGAAGAAGCAACAACTAAAAAGAAACAAAAACAGAAAAAAGAACAACAACAGAAGAAAAACATAAACAGAAGAAGTAACAACAACATTAGAGAAAGAACAACAGATTAGGAAAATGAACAGAAAAAGAAGGAAGAACAATAAGGAGAAGCAGCAACAGAAGATGAATTAATGAGCGAAGAGAAATAACAACAGATATAGAAAGAAAAACAGAAGTGAAACAACAACAGAAGATGCAATAACAATAGAAGTTAAAACAAAAACTGAAGAGAACAACAGAAAATGAAACAAAAATAGAAGATGAAATAAAGACAGAAGTGAAAAATCTAATGAAGCAACAACTGACGAACAACCAAACTTCTTTATGTAAACAACAACAGAAGAAAAAACAACGGAGGTGAAATAACAACAGAAAATAAAACAAAGAAGATAAAAGGACAGCAGAAGATGAAAGAAGAACTTAAGGAAACAATATAATATTAATCAAAAATAGAAGAGAAACAACAAAAGAAGAAACAACAAGTGAAGAAGTAGCAACAACAGAAGATGAAGGAAAACAGAAGATGAAGTAAAACCGAAAAAGAAGCAACAAAATAAAACGAAACAAAAGCAGATGAGACAAAAACTGAAGATAAACAACAACAAAAGATGAAGCAACTACAGAAGAGAAACAACCAGATTAAAAATCCAGGAATGTATGATGAAACAAAAACAGAAGGGAAACATCAACAAAAGATAAACAACAACAGAAGAAGAAGCAGCAACAAAAAAAGAAGCAGCAACAAAAGAAGAAGCAGCAACATAAAACGAAACAAAAACTGAAGATAAACAACAACAGAAGATGAAGCAAATGCAGAAGAGAAGAAGAAGCTACATTATAAAATAAATAAAAAAAGTTGAAGCAATAGCTGAAGATAAACACCAACAAAAGATAAACAACAACAGAAGAGGAAGCAGCAACAAAAGAAGAAGTAACAACATAAAACGAAACAAAAACTGAAGATAAACAAGAACAGAAGATGAAGCAACTACAGAAGAGAAACAACCAGATTAAACAATCCAGGCATGTATGATGAAACAAAAACAGAAGAGAAACAACCAGATTAAAAAATCCAGGAATGTATGATGAAACAAAAACAGAAGAGAAACAACCAGATTAAAAAATTCAGGAATGTATGATGAAACAAAAACAGAAGAGAAACAACCAGATTAAAAAATCCAGGAATGTATGATGAAACAAAAACAAAAGGGAAACATCAATAAAAGATAAACAACAACAGAAGAGGAAGCAGCAACAAAAGAAGAAGCAACAACATAAAACGAAACAGAAACAGAAGATAAGACAAAAACTGAAGATAAACAACAACAGAAGATGAAGCAAAAGATGCAGAAGAGAAGAAGAAGCTACATTATGAAATAAAATAAAAAAAGAAGATGAAACAATAGCTGAAGATAAACATCAAAAGAGGAGAAACAACAACAGACGATGATACAAAAATAGAAGATATAAAAAAAGAAGATATATAAAAAAGAAGGGAAACATCAAAGGTGAAGAGAAACATCAAAAGAAGAAGAAAACGAAAAAGATAAAACTAATGTTGAAACATACAACAGAAGATGAAGGAAGAACGAAAGCTGATGCAGCAATTGAAGAGAAACAAGAAAGAAAATGTAACGTCAAATATAGAAGATGCAACAACTGAAGAATAAGCAAACATTAAAATATCTACAATGAAAGCAACAACAACGGAGGAAAAACACAACAGAAGATGCGATACAAATAAAAGAGAAAGAGAAGCAGAAGATGAAAGAAAACCTTAATTAAATAACAAAAGAAAAATCAACAACAACAAAGATAAAGCAAAATCAGAAGAAGCAAAAAGATAAAACTGATGCAGAAGAAGTAGCAACAGCATTACAGAAACAATAATAGAAAAAGAGATAACAACAGAAGGCAGAAAATGAAAGAAAAACTAATGAGCAACAACAGAAGAAGAAGCAAACAACAGAAGGTGAAACAAAAACAGAGGAAGGAAAATCGAACAGAATAGACAGAGAACAGAAGAAGTAACAACGGTATGTGAGAAACAACAAAAGATGAAACGAAAACAGAAGATAAATATCAAAAAAGGAAGAAGAAGCAACAACTGAAAAAAACAAACAAAGATAAATAATAATAGAAGATAAACCAGGATAAAAGAAACAGCAGCAGTGGAAGATGAAACAAAACCAGAATAAGAAAAAGATCAAGAAAAGAAGAATAAGATGGGATAGATAGAAGTGAAAATAGCAAATAGATTAAGATAGAAAGGATGGATCGTAATATGAAATATGAAAGAAATGACTAAAGAACAAACAAAGAAGTGGAAAAGTAAAACTAAATGATTAGTAAGATCTAAATGAAGCATACAATACAAATGAAGAATGTAAGGAAGAGAAGTTGAAGATAAGAGAAGAAAAAGAGGAATAAAAAATAAAAGAACAAAAGAAAATATATTGTAAATTGAAAAATAAACGTAAAAGATAGAGAAATAGAAAAGGTAAAAAAGAAAAAGAAATAGAGTTGGAAAAAAGATAGAAAGGATAAAGAAAAAAAGAAAAAGGGAAATAGAAAAGGAAAGGAGAGAAAGAAAACCGCGATCACAAAAAGGAGATTTGCGAGGCTGAGGCCGTGGTCCGGGGATCTGGGCAGCATTCCTGTATCCGGGTATCCAGGAGTCGGTAGTCCTCGAGGGACAGATGGAACAAGAGCACAGGAAGCCGGTCCAATAATTGGCGTCCAGGGTGCATTTGCGCCTAATTCAATGCATTACCCCTTCACTGATGGTACCCACGCATCCAAAAGCGGCTAAGCTAACTACCTAGGAGCAACTGACAACGACGACCGATAACAGCACATATTCCTCCAATTCTAAACAACATTCTATTACTCAATCCATTCATCTTCTAACAATAAGTCGGAAATGATTTCCGGTCGCTTCGATTCAAACACAAATAAGGTAACTAACGTTTCCAATTTCATTCCATCGAGTACTAAACAATTTGCAAATTAGAATTGTCATTGTTACCCGTTTTTATTTAAATAAAATAATTTACAAAATTATACACACACTCTAAATCTGAATCAGTCAAATATCACTGTTTCTCAGTCAATATTAACTGATTCTCAGTGGCTTAGTTTTCTTTATTTCATCAGTCAAATATCACTCAAGTTCAGTGATATTTCATTGATTACTAGTGGAATTTGACTGATACGTCAGTCAGCATTTATAGGTACTAAAGAAATCAGTCAATCTTTACTATTTCAATCAGTAAACGACTGTACACTCTTAATTTTGAATCAGTGAAATCTGACTGATGAAATAGACAAAACTAAGCCACTTGGTCATTCAGTGAAATTTGTAACTGACAATCAGTCAAATTTCATTGATTGTCAGTAGAATTTGACTGACAAATCAGTGAAACGTGTTTACCGGCAGTTGATAAAGTAGATTGACTGATTGATATTTGACTGATTCAGATTTAGAGTGTATGTCATTAGTAAAAATTCATTCATTGAGATTCAGTTTTCTCTACTCCCTGGAAATCTTCTCTCGTAAATTGAATCACTCAAAATTTTACTGATTTGAAATCAGTGACACACTTCTGGCTGTTAGAGCTGTAATTTTTCACTGATTAAGTAGCCAGAAGTGAGTTACTGATTTCAAGTCAGTGAAAATTTTACCGATTTGAGAATTCGACTGAACCCATTGTCAGCCAAAACTCAAAAGCAGTATTTATATTTCCGACAGAATAGAAAAAGGAAAGTACAAGGATTAAAGTGTAAAATAAAAGTATTTAAAGTATTTTGGGGATCACATTATCTTTTTTGGATTATTCAAAAGCAACAAGTAAGTTGATTTCCCTTTTGAAATGAAAGAAAACTTCACACTAGCTACACCATACACATTAGGCCACACAGTCAAGAGTTAAATTACTAAAGATTAAACGAAAAAATTGAAAACAATAACAAATTATAAAATCTATATCTTCACTTATCAAATAAATACTACTTTTACTTACATTAATAAATAATGAAAATTTAAATTTCACCTGACTAGAATTTATTCAACCTTTGTGCTTTACCTTTCTAAAAATATATTTTTCAACCGAGTTATTTTAATCACAAACACTGAAATAATAAAGTGGAGGACAGAATCACAAATTTACTTTGGATTCAAGAAGGGTAAGATTTCTTCTTTTTTTAACAAGCGTGTTAATTTGTTGCGAATTTGTTTTAAAGGAAATAAAAATTATTATTTATTTGTTTTGAAAAATCTTAACAACAAATTTTCCTTTGAAAATTCGTAGAAAATAACTGAATTTGAAGAATTACTTGTCAAACTACACTACTTTACAAAATTTCAGCAATCTAGACCAAAAATTAAGAAAACTCATGGCCAAGGCAAACTATATTATAGGGAGGAGTGTAGTAGTGCATTCAATTTAGATTATCGAGGTAAAATAGTTTGTCTGATAGAATGAAAGGTACAGGTTTTTACATTCGCATGAATAATTATTCATAATAGCTTCACATTATAATGTGAAGCTGTTACTCAAAATTATTTTGAACGGATACGAGCTGTGATTTTATTTTAAAATCAAGTAAGAAGATATTTTGTGGGTAAGAGTCAGTTTTGAATGAAATAGAAACACATAAGTTTAAGAAAGAGGTATTCGGCTAAAATGTAAATTTGTTTGTCCTTTATCAGTGGATTCAACAGGGGACAAGTTCTTCTCAGGAGATTATACTTTTTTGAATATATGCGCTCGTGGCTTGTGTCTTTCCAACTTAAGCACCTTTTCCGCGAGCACAGCAAACTCGAAAGACTCCACAAATTCCCTTGGCATTTGTTTATCTATGTGACTTTATATTTTCTTCTTAATGCTACATTCTGCGTTTGTTTTTATTTTTCCCTTACGATACTAAATCATTTTTCAAAAAGCCGTATATCTTCACAAATGCTTAATGCAGGTTCATCAACAAACACAAAATTCTACCTATACGTGTTGATAATAATATAGGATGAAGAAGATAAGAATATAGGAAAGAGTAATCGGCAACAACAACAGAAACTACAAAAATCGAATCAGCACACCTGTACTTACTCTCTAAAACCTGAGTTAGTTATTATTTACTAAGTACACCAGAAACTTGATTTAGCGGTCGGCTCAGGGGTAGACCGCTAAATCGAGAATGACGTCACAACGGTTTTCATTGGTGCACACATGAAACCGTGGTTGTGTGTGTGCTTATACGCATTTGAAAGAAGGAATCAAGTTTCTGGTGTAATTCAACAGCGAAAAGAAGCAACAACAGAAGAAGCAGCAACAGCGGAAGAAATATAACAATAATGGAAGTAACAAAATAGATGAAGCAGCTACAACGGAAGAAAACAACAAAGGAAGGTGAAACAACAACAGAAGAACCATAAACAATGGAAAAATACAACAACAAAAGGTGAAGTACAATGAAACAGAAGATGTAGCTTCAACGGAAGAAAAAAACAACAAAAGAAGAAGTAATAAAAGAAGATGAAACAAAAACAGCTGGAGCAGCAACAGTGGATGAAAAATAAAAAAGAAGAAGTAACAACAGACGATAAAATAACAACAGAAAAATAGCAACAGTGGATGAAAAACACTAATGAGAGAAATAACAACAGAAGATGAGACAATAGCAACAGCAGATGGAAAACAACAATAAAAGAAGATGTAACAATGGTGGATGAAACAGCAACAGAAGAAGCAGCAACAGCGGAAGAAATACAACAATAATGGAAGTAACAAAATAGATGAAGCTGATACAACGGAAGAAAACAACAACGGTAGTTGAAACAACAACAGAAGAAGCAACAATGGAAAAATACAAGAACAAAAGGTGAAGTGAAATGAAACAGAAGAAGCAGCTTCAACAGAAGAAAAAAAACAACAAAAAAAAGAAGTAATAAAAGAAGATGAAACAAAAACAGCTGGAGCAGCAACAGTGGATGAAAAACAAAAAAAGAAGAAGTAACAACAGACGATAAAATAACAACAGAAAAATAGCAACAGTGGATGAAAAACACTAATGAGAGAAATAACAACAGAAGATGAGACGCAACAGAAGAAGTAGCAACAGCGGAAGAAATGCAACAATAATGGAAGTAACAATATAGATGAAGCTGATACAACGGAAGAAAACAACAAAAGAAAGTGAAACAACAACAGAAGCATCAACAATGGAAAAATACAAGAACAAAATGTGAAGTGTAATGAAACAGAAGAAGCAGCTTCAACAGAAGAAAAAAAACAACAAAAGAAGAAGTAATAAAAGAAGATGAAACAAAAACACCTGGAGCAGCAACAGTGGATGAAAAACAACAATAAAAGAAGATGTAACAATTGAGGATGAGGCATCAACAGAAGAATAGCAACAGTGGATGAACCACAACAATAATGGAAGTAACAAAATAGATGAAGCAGCTAAAACGGAAGAAAACAACAACGGTAGTTGAAACAACAACAGAAGAAGCATAAATAATAAAAAAATACAACAACAAAAGATGAAACAAAAGGTTATGATGAAACAGAAGAAGCAGCTTCAACGGAAGAAAAAAAACAACAAAAGAAGAAGTAATAAAAGAAGATAAAACAAAAACACCTGGAGCAGCAACAGTGGATGAAAAACAAAAAAAGAAGAAGTAACGACAGAAGATAAAACAACAACAGAAAAATAACAACAGTGGATGAAAAACACTAATAAGAGAAATAACAACAAAAGATGAGACAACAACAGAAGAATAGCAACAGCGGATGATAAACAACAATAAGGGAAGTAACAAAATAGATGAAGCAGCTAAAACGGAATAAAACAACAACAGAAGTAGCATCAACAATGGAAAAATACAACAGCAAAAGGTGAAGTATGATGAAACAGAGGAAGGAGCTTCAACGGAAGAAAAAAACAACAAAAGAAGAAGTAATAATCGAAGATGAAACAAAAACACCTGGAGCAGCAACAGTGGATGAAAACAACAATAAAAGAAGATGTAACAATGGATGAAGAAATACCGACGCCTCCCGTTGATAAAATGCTTATTCAATTGTCAATGTTATAAAATTCTAACCCAAAATTCAGTTTAATATGAAGCTTGTTCAATATTAGAATTATATGATTCCCATTGAAAACTCAGAATTATAAAATGCTATCTCAGAGTTGGGTTTCATGTAGTTATCTTTTTCAAAACTCAAA